>KZ309189.1:760694-808376 GCA_000376725.2 Ladona fulva | reverse complement strand
TCTCTTCATCTTTCCTTCCACCACTCCCTCTACTGCCATTTTCAATAGTCCTTCATGCCATAGGAAGTGTCCTATCCAGTTTCTCTGCAGTTTCTTAATAATATCCATCAATATTCTGTCTTCTCCCATGCGCTGCAGGACCTCCTCATTCCTTACTTTATCACTCCAAATAATACCTTCCATTTCCTTCTCTTCCTGTCCACTTTCCTAATCGTCCATGTTTCAGATCCATACAAAAATACGTTCCAAACGTAGCATTTCATCAACCTCTTTTTCAATTTCATATCCAACTCGCTTGTCAATAACCTATTCATCTTGATGAATGTCATCTTTGCCATTCCTACTTTTTCTTTAATTTCTTTTAAGCATTTCCAGTCACTTTCCACTACACAACCAAATCTCTCCACCTGCTCTATGTCCTCTCTGTCCAAAACCAATCCTATTCTTTCTTCACATCCTATCTTCATGGTCTTTGTTTTCCCTTGTTTATTTTCATTCCATATCTTTCACACCCTACATTAATTCTGTCCATTATCCTTTTCAATGTCTCAGGATCCTCGGCGATCACTACCATATCGTCTGCGAACTTGATACATTTTATCCTTTTGCCCCCAACTTTTGCTCCTGCATTTTCCTCTTCTTCCAAACTTTCCTCGATCATTTCTTCTAAATACATGGTAAACAACGTTGGCGACAGACAGCATCCCTGTCTATCCCTGTTTCTGAAACCGAATTGTTCCTCTCCTATACTTTCCTCCATCTTGCTTACCATCCTTCTATTCAATATCTTTAGCATTATTTTGGCAGCATGTGATATTAGACTTATTGTCCGATGTTTTTCACATTTTGTAGTACCTTTTCCTTGGGTATTGGCACCATGACAGTCTTCAGGAAGTCTACCGGCCACTCTCCTGTTTCATATATTTTATTACATAGACCTATTACATTTTCAACGCCTTTATCGTTAAGATTCTTCATTAACTCTGCTGATAACTCATCAACTCCTGGTGCTTTCCCTCTCTTCATTTCCTTTAAAACCTGTCTTACTTCACTTTCCAATATTCTGTATCCCATTGAACATTCATTCATTTCTTCTTCATCTTCTATTTCTGTTCCTTCTGTTTTCTCCTTCTTGTCATGCAACTCCTCTATATACTCCTTCCACCTTCCAAGTGCCTTCTCTCCAAACAGTTCTTTCCCCTCCCTACTCTCTATGCATTTACTACTGCCTCCTGCTCTTCCACCTCCTCCATTGAAATCCTTTATTATCCTATAAGCCTCCTCATACTTTCCTGTCTTCTCTAGTTCTTCTATCTTGTTGCACTGTTCATCAAGCCAATTCTTCCTCACCTTTTCACATTCTCTTCTCAGTTCATTATTTAGTTTTCTGTATTTCCTTTTTCCTTCCTCATCCATTCTATTTTTAGCTTGCCTTCTCTCTTCCATTTTGTCTATCATGCTTTTATTGTAATATTGTAATAAATACAAAGCCCTCTACAAATACTAATTAGTAAACTACAAATACTTATTAGTAAATGAACTATTTACATTGCTTACCAAGTACTTCTACATCTACATTGTTTTGCATGGCAACGCTCGTTCGGAGGTCAAAGAATGCTGGGATACCAACACATACAATTCTTGGGCCATCTCCTTGCACTGTGCCACCTGCACCAGTGCCATTTGCTACCTTCCGCTGCTTCAGCTCCTTTGGACCCAGATCTTGAATCTCACACTTAAATGGACTACCTGTAATTTTATATTAAAATAATGGAATAATTTTTAAGTATCACATATAGCAAGAAAATTAATCTGTAATGACTTTATAGAAAGGACATAACAAAAAATATAAAGAACTAAAAAAGAGAGGGAGCGCAGCACTGCTCATAAAACTAATCAATGGTACAATTATTTAACCCAAGTATATTAAAAAAGTAAATCTGAGAATTTATAAAAGTATCCATAAGGAACAATGATTGGACATGAGGAAATGACCAATACAAAAGAATTACAATCAGAGTAACAACTGTTACATAGGATAAAGTGTGAGTTAGTGCTCTAAGGCATTCATTTATTGGAAATTTTAACTGGTACACTCAATATAGTTGCTTGGGTTTCAGCATCATGCTGAAATGAAAGTCAGATCACAGCCACAGATCTAAGCTTGCATACTACAATGTCTGTTGATAGTGATGTGAATGCTCCAGCAAAGGAGGCTATGGGAGAACTCGGAAACAAACAGCTTTATTTACTTTTGCTGGCTTTGATCAGTGAATTTAAAAGAAAGGGTTGAAATTGTTATTGAAATTATAGTTCTTTACTGATTCATTTTGTTTCTGCACAGTTAATTACACTTTTGTATAGTTATTATTTGCTCTCATCTTTGTGTTTTTATTGTTTTAGAGGGTTTATGACAAGGCAGCTGCATGGCAAGCTAGAGAGACAATGTGTGTTATGTGGAGAGCAGTTATACTGTGAGTCTAATTTCTTAACAGTGATCTCATGAATGTCTCGTTAGTGAATTAAAGATTTTACGTGCAATTTACATTTGTGTGTGTCTTCCTTCATTCTATCTTCTCAAATCCTGCAGCAATCTGGAACCCAATGTGAGACTAATTACAGAGCTCAGTAAAGATAAGTTTTAAATGTTTTTGCTGATTTGGACACTCATGTTCATGCCATGCTAGAAGCACTGCAACATCTTGGGAAGTGTGTGCAGATTCCCCAATTTTTTTTCAACCCCTGTCCTTAACTTGGTCGTTTCTTCTGCTATGCAAGTGGCTGTAGTTTACATAATTTGTATGAGTTTTGCCATTCATAGGTACAGATCTCAGCAAATAAAATGTCTTGCATAATGGTAATGTTGATTGCTTTCAGAGTGTAAATTTACATCAAACTATAACTACCAATTATTTACCTGGTACATCCTCCTCATTGAATGATACAGCAACAAAATGAGGAACTGGGTGATGGGGTACAAAAGTGACATCATACAGACCCCTACTGGAGCAAGCAACCACTTCTGCCTTCACAGTAGCACCTCCACCTTCCATACTTCCAGATTCTCCTTCACTTACAACGAGTTCCAGTGTACCCTCCCCAGCTTCTGATGCATCCACTGTGAAGGTGACTGGCTTGCCCACCTAAAAAGCAATTGCTAATCAAATTTCCTCTCATGTAATAAACAACTGAAACTTCATTTATCCATGACAGTCATCAATGAATCAGAGGAATAAATGTAGTAACCAAATCCACATTTCCTTCTGATGAAATGACCATCATTCATCTTATGCTAGCATTTGATCCAGGTTTCAGTCCTGGTCTTCTCTGACTTTATTCATCTGTTCTTCATTAGGATTTTTCTTAGATGCACACCTTTTTGTGCCAAGTCACCTAATATCCTTTCCTTCCATTCACTTATAAAAGTTCCTTTTTCTAATAATTTGTAGGATGGTTGCCTCAACAAAATGTAAAATGTAGATGATGCCCCTTAGTTCAACAACCCTCTAAGTCTCCTGAATTACGGGATTGAATACTCTACAAGATAGCTCTAGCTAATTTTCAGCCACAAGACAACTGTAATATCCACATTTGACACCTGGTCTTGACACACTTTTTCATACCTCTATTCCTATAGGAAAGTGGATTTAAGATAAGGCAGTAAGGGTTGTAGTAAGATAGCAATACTGGGTACTTGGATTGAAATCAATTGGGTATGAAAGGTTGATTTACTGCTCAAATTTTTCCAATGACCATAAAAGAAGGAAGTGCTGAAAAAAACTCAATTCATATCTGGTAGCAGGCCAACAACTTATATGTTTATCCAGTATAATATCTAATACTTACCTCAAATTAATATCTTATTTTTGTTAAATTTCCTAGCCAAAGAGCATATATTAATGCATAAAAAATGATGAAAGAATCAGAGCAGCTCTTTGACTGATACAAAAATGAAAGTGGTCATACAATACATACAGTTCCTGAAAAAATAGTCTTCAAGTTTACAGATAAAATGCATGCTTGAATTAACTGGCAACATCTGTCTTATTTAGAGAAATACATCTTCTCTGTTATATAAAACATATATCATGAAATGGAATGCATATAATTTATACTACAACATAATAATTAAAACTCTTACTTTCCTAAAAAAATAATAATGCCAGAAAACTTACCTTAGATGGATTTAGTCCTGTAACTCTGACCTTCCCCACATCATAAACATTGCATGTAAATGGGCTTCCTTTCACGTGTTCACCATCTACCATTACTGATATTGTATGGCGACCTGAAATCATGCATCATTATGATACATGAAATACTAAAAATTACACCAGAATCTGAACTATTTGACTGATTCATTACTTCCATAAACCTTAATTAAAATTATCCTAAGAATTAAATTAAGCAAATATTGGTTACACTGAATTTAAAATGGTCATCTTTTAATGCTAAAGGAAAACAAATGTTTGCTAAATCAGAAGCAAAAATGTGAAGAAGAGTAAAGAAGTGAAAATTGAGTTTCATTTAAGATAAAAAAATACAATATAAACCCATAAGAAATCATGTCCAACTTTTTGTGAGACTGCAAAAAAACAGTGAGCTAATTGCTGTTAGAAGGGGAGAGAGAAATGATGAATGAATAAAAAGGGTGTGAGGGTGCAGATGTTTCGTTGCAAGAAGATAACAGTACTCCTGGTATTTGATAAATGTATGAGTGACATGGAAAGGAAGGGAAGACTAAGTCAATACTGCAAGAATGAAATTAAGAAAAACCTGAAGAAAGGGGAGAAATGAATTAAGGAGGATGCAGAGGAAGATAAATGGAAAAGATAAATGAAGTCTGAAGCAAAAGAAGACTGAAAAAGATAATATATAGGTAAGTCTGGTGAAATAGTAAAGTGAAGGGAGAAAAGTGATTCAAAGAGGTTATGCATCAAAGAAATAGTTGCAATATACAAAATGGCCTGCTCATATATGCACAACCACATACACATACATGGTTAAGTTTCAAAATTGAGCTTTACAAAAAGGATAATATTTAAGGGTTAAATTTCATTCTAATGGATGTATTACCACATAAAAGAAGTTATCTTTTCTTTATAGCTTAAACATTATGAATGGAAAGATTACTAACTTTAATCTTACCAATTTCAAAGGGAGTTAGTTCAACTTTGAATTTTGATGATGGAGAGCCTGTAACTCTGGTAGGAATATCTCGTCCTGAAGGAGACAGACAAGCTGCAGAGCATCGATTGACATCTGTACCTCTTGGATCAACAGTTATGACAGCAGGCCTTCCTAAAGCAGCTGATCTGAGTGCATTGCCAGAAACTACAGCAGCCTGTGCACCAGAAACCATAGGACTTCCAGGCACACCACCCATACCATCCGATATTTTACAAGTAAAGGGAGACCCTGAAACAAATAGTACATTTTGTTCATAAAGGTGAAACAAATTAAAACAGAGAAAAAGAGATGAAAAAGAATGGAATATGTTCTCTTTCTTAATGAAACACAAATTCTAAAACTGTAAGAGTATAAAAATTAAATAATCATTAAAATCAATCTTATATTCTTTGTTGGTACATACTTTTCCCATTTTTTTGGAATGCAAGACCTACTCTTCCACTCACTAAAATAACATTATATGAATGAGATTCCCTTCAATTTTGCTGTCTTATTAATAAAACCCCTTCTCTGGACTACAACCTTGTTATGGTGGCAGGGCTTGCGTGTTCCTATGACCTAGAGAGCATAACTGGCGGGAACTATGTTCCTGGTAGGGTCACCCATGCCAGAGTGGTCAATAGGTAGGGGCCAGACGAAAAGTAGTCCATGCAGCATCTGTACCTCAGTGAGGCGGCTGCAAAGGCATCTGTACCCCAGTGGGGTGGCCATTATGGGTGATGGTGGTGTCACGTTAAGAGAAAGGTTGAGGAAGGCAAGGGGAAACAACCTCAACTACCACATTTTATCCCTAGCAATTATGATGTGCCAATATAAGAATATTGTAAGTGGCGTAAACGGGACTCAACCTTCTACGGGGAGTGTCGTGCCCGGCAGTGATAGGAGTAAGGCTATCTCGGTCGTCACTCCACGAAATCCTTACCCACGAAATGACAAGAAAAGAAGAGAGAAGATGTCCAAGGAAACAAGGGTGGGAACATGAAATGTTAGGACAATGCTTAGAAAAGGGAAGTTGGAAAATGGAAAGGTAGAAATGAAGAGGTCCAACATTAGCATAATAGGGCTATGTGAAGTGTGATGGAAGGATGGGGTGATTTCTGGAGCGATAATGTTAGAGCAATTTTCAGTGAGGGAAATACTAGCCAGAGGGGAGTTGCGGTAGTGCTAGACAAGAAAGCAGCAAAAGCCATGATAGCTACAGAGCTAATAAGCGACTGGATTATGTCAGTAGAAATAAAGGCTGAGCCAGTAAACACGGTGATAGTTCATGTGTACTTGCCCACTAGTGAAAATAGTGATGATGAAGTAGAACTAGTTTATGAATAAATAGAAGAAGTAATGGGAAGGGTTAGAGGCAATAAAATCCTAATTTAATGGGGAACTGGAATGCAGTAGTTGGGCAAGGCAGAGATGGAGAAGAAGTGGTAGGGTTCAAACTAGGAAATAGAAACGAAAGGGGACAGAAATTAGGAGACTTTTGCAAGAGGAACAACCTCTGTATTACAAACTCACTTTTTCAGCACCATAACAGAAGGAGGTACACATGGAAAAAGCCAGGAGATACGGATAGGTACCAAATTGATTATATTTTGGTAAGAAAAAGGTTTAGAAATAGTGTTAAAAATTCAAGAAGTTACCCTGGTGCTGATGTTGACTCAGATCATAACCTGGTCATGATGAAATCTGAGCTAAAGTTTAAAAAGATCTTTAGGGCAAAATTACACCCACATGGAACTTAGAGGCCCTTAAGAATGGGAAAGCTAGAGAGTTCCAAGAGTCGGTCAGTAAGGCCTTACAGGATAAGGGAAGGGAACTTACTATAGATGGAAAATGGGAAAACATTAAAAACAGTATCAGGAACAGTGCCCAAGTAACTATTGGGAGGGTCAAGCAAAACAAAATTAGGAAACCGTGGGTGACGGTAGAAATGATGAATAAAATGGAGGAAAGAAAGAAATGGAGAAGGGTTAACACAGAGAGTGGACATAGAATGTATAAGGTTCTCAATAACGAACTGAGAAGGGAAACAAATAGGGCAAGGGAACAGTAATGGAAGGGTCAATGTAACGAAATAGAAAAGCTGGATGAAAGTGGGAGGGTCGACCTAATGGATAGAAAGGTAAAACAGTTAACGGAAAATAATAGATGAGACAGAATAACCACAATAAAAGATAACAATGGTAACGTTCTACAGGATCCAGCCAGCATAAGGGAAATGTGGAAAGAATATGTGGAGGAACTATATGGGAAGAACATGAAGCCAACAAAAGGGAAAGGTGAAAAGAATATGTGGAGGAACTATATGGGAAGGACATGAAGCCAACAAAAGGGAAAGGTGGAAAGAATATGTGGAGGAACTATATGGTAAGGACATGAAGCCAACAAACATAATGCTAGAAAGTGAAAAAGAAGTGGAGGATGATGATGTTGCACCTGGGATATTAGATAGTGAAATTGATATGGACTTACATGATATGAAAGGAAATAAAGCAACGGGCATTGACAAGATACCAGTTGAGTTCCTCAGAAACCTGGGGGAAAGGGGTAAGAGAGAATTCTATAATTTATGTAGGAAAAGTTTCTTTCAGAAAGGGAAAGGAAGGAGGGATGCAATCGGGGTAATGAGGGTACTAGTTAAGAAGCCTGGAATTTAAAAAGGATGTATGTGCTTGTTTTGTGGATTTTGAAATGGCTTTTGATAGAGTCCAATGGCCAAAACTAATGGGAATTTTAAAGAAAATTGGTTTGGACTGGAAAGATAGGCGTTTGGTGCAAAATTTGTACTTAAATCAAACAGTGTGAGTTAGAATAACTTAGGGGGAGTTGGAATGGGCAGAGTTAGGGAGAGGGGTAAGACAAGGCCATCATCACTTTTTAATATAAATGCAGAAGAAATGGTGAATGAAGCTTGGGAAGAAATAAGCAAGGGAGTGAAAGTTGGCGGGGAAGTGGTGCAGTAAGGTATGCAGACAATAAAGCTATTGTGTGCGATTCCGAAAGAGGTTTACAAATACAAGTAAATGCACTAAACAATAAGGCAAGGGAATGTGGAATGAAAATAAACATAAGTAAAACTAAAGTAATGAGATTCACTAAGGGAAAGAAGGCTACGTTAACGGTTAGGGTGAATGGGGAAAAACTAAAGCAGGTGGAAAAATTCTCGTATTTGTGTAGTGTTCTATCTTGGGATGGTAGGTGTGGAGTTGAGGTTCGAAAAAGAGTATCATTGGCCAAGGAAGCTTTTATGAAGCGAAGGGAATTAATGACAAAAGGTCTCGATAAAGGAATCAGGAAAAGATTGGTAAAATACTTGATATGGAGTGTTTTGCTATATGGGTGTGAAACGTGGACCTTACGAAAAGAGGACATCAAAAGATTGGAGGCATTTGAGATGTTGGGTGTGGCGTAGAATGGAAAAGGTGAGCTGGGTGGATAGAAAAACAAACATAGAGGTGCTAGAAATGGTTGGGGAGGAAAGGGTTTTAATTGAAGTAATTAAGCGCCAACAAAAGAAATGGGTGGGTCAGATATTGACAGGGGAGGGATTGCTGAAGAATGTAATAGAGGGTAGAATGCAAGGGAAAAGACAGAGGGGAAGATAGAGGCAAAAGATGTTAGATGTCATAAAGGGTGGGGTGACTTACCAGATAACGAAAGAAAAGGCTATGAATAGGGAATATTAGGGCACATAGACCTACCGAAAGGTAGGACACTTATGTATGTATGAATAAAACTGTTTTCCATCTTTTTCTTAGAAAGCATTTGAGGTGTTTGTTGTCAATATTTTCTAAGAAGCTGTTAAATATTTATTGGCTAGTTTATTTTCCAGCTAACTTTTGCCAAGGATCCCTATCCTTATCTTTGAGGAAACTAGAGCAAATCTAACTTTGAAAGGAGAAAACATGTTCTTTCTTAAGTCCCTCACATAAAACATCTCATGACAGTTCAAGAAAAGTCATGAAATGTCAGTTCAAAAGAATTTCTACTCAATTATTAGCAAATATTTTACATGATAAAATAATAAAGCTATATATGGTAATATTAATGCTTTGCCAAAAAATTTTAAAAATTCAAATGACTACAGAAAAAGTAGAAGAAACAAAAATAAAGACTTTGTGGAAATTTTAAACATTGATACTCATTATCTTGTAGTAAATAAGCCATTTATATATACAGTAAGCTCTTAATTATCCGTGTTTTGATTATCAAGTTTGTGGATGGTCTCAGCTTTTCTTTGCCACATTACCCCTAGGTACTTAATGATGACTATGTTCCAACAGTCCTTTGGTCTTCTTCTCGGTCTCCTCACATCTCTCAATATCCATTTGAGAACTCAGGAAAACAGGTAAGAGTGATTTTGCGCAAGATGGTGCACACCCAGGAAAAATCCCAAGGAAGAATGGACTTCAAAAAGTCTGATGGGACCGGGAAACGAACCTGGGTCTCCCAATTGCCAGTCGGGTGCTCTGTCTGTTGAGCTATCCCGGCAGAACATTTCTCAAAGCCATTTGGGAGACTTTGTGGGCAAGGACTTTGCGATTCCCGATCCTGTCAGACTTTTTCAAGTCCATTCTTTCTTGGCATTTGAGAACTGATGATGTCCAGCAACATTTGTTTCTTCTTGCTACATGGCATACCCACATCCACTTCAGCAATCTTACCTTATCTATGATATCTATCACTTCTGTTATGATCATCACCCAGGTGTTGAATTTCCTGCCTTTTTTGTAAATCCAAGCACACACTGTTCCATACTCCTTCGTGTAGTCTGGAGCTGCCGGGTTATTACTGCATTTAACACCCAAGTTTCACTTTCATATGTCAATACAAGTAAAATGCATTAGTTGAAGACCTTCCTCTTCGATACCATTGAAAATTTTGACTTAAGAATATACCCATTTCTTCTGAAGGCACTCCAGCCAAGTTTAATTCTTCTGTTCCCTTTCTCCGTCCTGCTGTTTTCTCCTGTTGTTACTAGCTGTTCTATGTACTCTGTGCACATATCTTAAGGGATTTCATTCAATTTACTGGTTCTTGACCTGCAAAAGAATTATACTTTACCTTTGTTTTTGTTCATCCTGAGTCATATCTTTCATCCTTTCAGTTTACTTCTGGTCGATTTAAAGCAACTCCTTCTGTGATGGTTGCAAAGAGTACTATACCATATGCAAAACACAGGTGACTGATTAACTCTCCATTTATCTATAGATACTTCTTCTCCCAGGCTAGGGCTTTAAAAACTTCTTTCAGAACTGCTGTGAAAAAGACTGGTGGTAGAATCATCTCGTAGAACTCTCTTTACATTCTGAGTTAATCTTTTTCTTCATGCAGCATTACAGAGGCTGTGGCATCCTTATAGATGCTGTGCAAGAGTTGTATGATTTTAGCATCTATACTTACTTTCCCTAGAGCTTCCAGTGTGGAGAGGAAACTTACCGAGTCCAAGGCTTGCTCATAGTCTTCAAAGCAGAGTGCGAGTAGCATCTCATATTCATTTGTTCTGCTGATAATTTCTTGCAGCGTGTGGATATGGCCCACACTGCTGAATCCCTTGTGAAATTCTGTATCTTCTCTTGATTGGGCAGCATCCTGAGTCGTCCTCATGCATTCCATTTTACCCTTATGAATGTTTTGTAAAGAAAAGGAAGGAGGCTGATAGGGTGGTAATTCTTCCTATCTTCTTTGCATCCTTTCTTGTGCAAAAGGGCAATTCTTGCATTGTTCCAGTCACTGGAGATTCTCCCTTGCCTCAGACAGTGAATAACTGTGCTAAAATGGAAGCTATCTCGATTACAAAAATTTTCAGATATTCCACCAATACTCCATCTGCACCTTCTGTCTTTCCATTCTTCAACTTTTTGATGGCCTCTATTACTTCTTCTGGGAGTATAGGTGAGGAATTTTGTGAGATTAATCCAACACGTCCAGTAATATGGCATGCATGGTTGGCGACCTCCCTTTGGCTATCATAATTTCATCAGTTTTAAGTAAAAGATTTTTCAATACATAGTAAGTATTTGTTTTGTTATTATGTATCTAGGTGTGCGTCTGTTCCATTCGTATATAATTTGTATGAAGTTTTGGTTATGTGACCCACTGTGTCGGAAAAAGAATACTCGTGCTGGTGTCCAGGGTTTATTTGGCTATCTCTTTCTACTCATACTCAAGGCCGTCAGAAGGAGAGAGTTAGGGTCACAACATTTAATAGCTAAATTAATATTTAAAAGTTTTTTTTGGTGCATTGTATTTGAGCATTTCCAATAATCCAGCTATGTCACAGTTGCATATGTGTCGGATTACCGAGATTGCACTGTGGCTAAATTTAATGTGTTTTGAAGAGAAGATAAGCAGCACTTCTTACCTGGTACAGGTTCTCCATTAAAACGCACACTTAAATTATGCACTGCTACTTCCTGTGGTTTGAAATTGACTCTAAACTTAGCATTCCCTTCAGACTGAACATAATTAGGCACATTACGGCCACCCACAGACACAATTATTTCCAGGTTTCCTGCACCGGCTTGGCTGGCATTTACTATAAAAGTAATGATAATTTTGTATCTTAATAAAGAAAATGGATTAAGCAAAATTGTATCAAGAAATTAAATAGTCAAAGATAACTATGAAGCTTCATAATGAAATGATAAATACTTAGAAGAAAAAGTCTCAACTTACTATTAAAAAACACAGGTTTTCCCACCACTCCACTGTTGATGTCAGTAACTTTGACTTTAGATGAATCATACACTTTCACCAGGAATGGACTACCTTCTATGTGATCCCCATCTACACGAACTTCCACACTATGATCACCTTAAATGAATCAATAAGAAACCTCCTATGTTATATCTCCATAATAGAAAATAGAAATATCATAAATTAGCATAAATAATAGAAGATTGCACAAAATTAAGCTAATATTGATAAAGATTATATCAATTTGAAGAGAGGAAGGAAATATCAAAATGTGAACCGGGATGCACAGGATAGAGATGCATGGAGACAGCAGTGCCATTGAGACCTATCCTAGGACAGATGATGATGATGATGACACACATACATACATTGAGATGAAAATGTTAAAGAGTTCAAGCAAACTACAATTTTAAAAAATCATCACAGTTCATGCACAAAGTAATATTTGAGTAACTCTCAAACAGTTCATCCAGAGAAATAAATTGATCATATATCAGTGAATCAAGTCAACTTTGTAAGTTTCTATAATCAACTCAACTTCAAGGTTGTTTTAATATTATATTTAATTGAGTATTTCCTAGGCTTAATCCATTATTATTATCTACTAGCAAGAGGATACATTGAATACAAAATCTTCGACAACGAAATGTTCTTCAGAGCATGTTACAATTATTAACCTTGCTTTAATGACTGAGCCCACAGTTTTCATTCAATAGATAAAAACAGATGACATCTTTCTTGATCTCAAAGACATCATATTAAGATTAAATGAAGAGCATTCCTTATTTCCAAGAAACGTGGTAACTGTAAAGCTGACATACTAATTTCACAGACATGTTATACTGTTGCTTCAAGTGTCAGATGTCACTATTTCATTTCATACATTAATAGTATTATTTTTTTAAAAGCCTTCACCAAGGGCAAACGTGTGATGCTCTAGGCTATCCGGGAGCCAATTTCTTAAATAACTCTCAGTATTACTATCCCATTTCTTTTCCTATAAAATATCTCAAAGCTGAAAATTATTCATGGAGTTTCGATAGAATCACCTTGCACAATATAGAATACTGGACTAATAACCACCGTGTGCACAGCTTACAAAGAAGATAGGTGTCGTAATTGAGGAGAAGAGTAGGGCTGCTTAATATCATGGGAATTTTTGCATTCACCTTATCTGTGAGGGCTGACCCTTCCCACTGTTTTCTCGATATCTTATGTCTTTCCTTGATATTAGAGTGTCCACGCTATGGGAATTCATCATTCTGGTGATGGAGCTATGATCCGAGTGTAGAGATAAAATAATTGCTATGAATTTTTTCAACAATTTACAGGGTTCACTCCTTCATTACTGTCTTAAAGATACACAAGAATCATTTTCAAAGCAATTCCTTAAAATAACTAAATAAGGCAACTATGGCTCCATGCCCCTATTCATATCAGTTCTCATAAATGCTTTGCATTTAGAGATATGTCAGAGTAAAGATTTCCGAATTTACCCACATTAAACACATCTAGGTGTGTAAGCCTCTGCTCGTTCCCAATAGGCTGTACCCCCCTCTGACACTGTTGTCAGAGTGCACTGTAAATTCCTCAGCACAGTTAGTTTCTAAATCTCCCACTCTGTCACAGCGCAAGGTGTGGCATTAAGTTTGGCCAGGACTGTACAAACATGAAAAGTATCCTTTTTGGGGCTTTCTAGAATTGAACCTATAGTACCTAGGAGAGAAATCTCATTAATTCCATTTTTTGATACTTGAGGTCTTCACAAGAAAAAAATTCCCGGGTCTGTGATGACTTTCTTTTAGCACACAATGACAAAAAAATAATCATTAAAAACCCACAAAATTCAGAATTCAGAAAATCGAAAAATGTAGCATGTTGGGGGCCTTCTAGAATCAAACCCATGATACCTAGATGTGATGTCTCAATTGTTCCTTAGTGGAATGGTCAGGTTCTTCACATAAATAAAAATGCCTAACTGTCACTCATGTTTCAAGGCAAAATTGTATCAGAAGAGAAGAAAATTTTTTGACAATTGGAATTATACAGTCCAGAAATTTTTAAAATTCCCCACTTTTTTTTATCATACCACGTACGTGAACATAGGCATCCAAAATGTTCAGAAGTTACTACTGAGATTTATCTACTAGAATTAGTTTGGCAGTACATAATAACTGATGCAAGCTATACAGTTGACTGATAGATAAGAAAATTCAGAGTCAAACTATTCATAAGTAAAAGAAGCAATTGACAGATTAGTTTGTCTTATCAGTTTTTGTAACTGAATATCAATCTCTTCTGTTAATTTTTACTATAACAAAATGCTATTAGAACTACTAATTCTTGAACATCATGTTCTCTACAATTTAGCAGCTTCAATCAACTGGCATAAGTATTTTTGATATTCTTATTCTGTAGTTCATTCTTTCAGCTGTAGGACAAGAGGGAATTGTATAAGGTAGAAAATGGCTTACCAATAAAATGAATACAGTCCATTTGTGGACTTACCTGTACACGTATTGAAATAAATACTTTCATGGCTTACCAACTTCAGTAGGTGTGAATTCAATTGTATGCTTCCCTTTCTGAACCTTTGTATCCCCAATAGATTCACTTTCCAATGTATTAGCATGAAGAGGACGTCTGGAAGGTCCCATGACCCTCACCATGGGCACGCCTTCTCCAGGTGCTTCCACGAAGAATGATGCTACCCGTCCCACGGGAACCTTCTCCAGAGGTGACCCCCCACACCACACCACCCTAGCTGCTTCCATTACTTCACAAGTAAATGGACTTCCTACACAATGGTGAAAGAATCAATTATGCTCGAGTTCTTATACTCATAACAGTTCTAATAATGATAAATAATGAACCAATTGACAGTGATGGTAAACCTAATATCAAACTGGGTTAAATATTTATCATGTAAAATTATGTACTATATTTTGCAAATACACTTCTACCAATTCAACAGACTTCACGAACAGATTGGCTATTATTCGTTGAAAGAGAAAAGGAAAAATAAAAAAATGTTTAAGGGGTTTGTTAAAAGCGGAAATATTGAAAGAGAATTCCATTTCACAAATTTTACCAATGCCATCAATCACATAATTCTTATAATATATACCTTTCATATTAATTGAATGAAGCATAAAAGTTGATTGGAGAAGTTTCTTCTGACTAACCTGGTACATCCTCTCCATTGAATCGCAGCTGGACAGCATGAGGCGAAGCTTCTCTGGGAGTGAATGAAATTGCATATGTGTGAGGACCCCGGGCCTGTGCTGATGTTGCAACCCTTCCTCCATTCACAGTCACTTCAAGGTTTCCAGGGCCAGCTTGACTCGTTTCCACTAAAATGAGATTTATTTTCTCTCTTTAGTATTATACTTGATGATAAATCTAAAAGGATTTTACGTTACATAAGGGAATGATTCAGAAAGGCATCTAAATGGCAGCTGAAAAATTTAAAGCCTAATAAAAGTAAATCTGATATGAAATATTACATCAGATTTACTTTTAGAGTGAACTCAAAACAATGATTAATCATAATTCAGAAAGAGTTTTTGATTAGCATGAATGTTCACCAGTAAAATTTATGACTTTGATAATTTACATTTAAAATACATTAATATAAAGACATTTATTTTGTTTTTATTTTAACACGTTCAAAGCTGACCGACGACGATCGTCATCCAGCAGGTGCTCTCCAGTGACTGTGGATGACGATTGTCATCCACGGTCCATATTCTTTTCAAAGGCCTTCTTCAATTAGCGCCGCTTCCATTTCTCTTTTCAGTCATTCGTAAGGCTCTATTTCATTTAAGTGTTTCATAGTTTTCATTTTTAACCAATATTTTTTTTAAACTTTTTTTTTCGATGATTGTCATCCAAATTTAAATATTAAAAGTTGAAGTAAAAAAATTTTTTGGTTGAAGATAATCTATAACCATAAAAATAAATTTCAGTCACCGACAAAAGTTGAAAATTTACCCTCAGCGTGGAAAGTGTTAAATGATGGATAAAATTCTTTAACAAGTTAACATTATAAAGTCCCTTATTTCAACAAAATACTGTAGTTAAAGAATTATTTGGTAAAAAAAGGATGGTATGAATACTCTTTTCCACAAATGTATTTTTAAAAACACGACCGGTTTCAGCACAGATCAGCCATCATCAGGTAGTGATGTCTGATCTGTGCTGAAACTGGTCTTGTTTTTTAAAATACATCCATGGAAAAGAGGATTTGTAATTTTATTCATACCATCCTTTTCATATGGGTTTCCTCAACGTAAAGCCTGCCACGATCAATTTTAATTATTGGGTATTTCTCATTTTGCCTTGTTATTTTCAGGGGAATTGTCATTCAGGGGACTTCCTACCATAAGGTTAAGCAAAATCAAACAATAAAGCCAAAGAAATAATAGCATTTATAATTTCTCACAGTGTTAGTAACTAAAATGTTTTCTATTGCATCACAAATTTCTGGATAACTACTTTATTGACATAGTATGGAAAGCATCGTTAGAAACTTATATTTATTAATAATTTACCTATTTGTCTATCATGCTGCATCAATAAATAGACTTGACTATGTTATATCAATCACCTATGTAATCAGTAAAAAGTAAGTTAATTAAGTTTGAAATACAAAATTCTACCTAATGAGTTTTGATTCAGAGAAATTATGCAATTTAATGACATCATAATCATAACATCACTCTCCAAGATGATACACTGTGATTATTTAATGACATACAAACATTGATTAGATTGACTCTTTAAATGACCATTCTACATTTCTATAGAACCTAATTAATGAAAAATCAACTTTAAGTTATTTTATAAGCAATATTAAAATTGTACTACGTTAAGAATAAATTTTGTGATACACAATACTACAAAGTAAAAATACAATAGGAATACACTAAAACACAACTCTATGGGTTTTACCTATTCAGGCATCTACCAACTATGAGTATTTATTGTCAGAATAGAATCAGTTATTAAGTGATAGATATTTTGATTCTTTTAAACCTAGAACTATAATTACCATCACTTGGTGACAAATTTTGGAACATATAATCAAATTTAACTGAAAGCACTGATATAATGTGAATATTATGGAAGTAAAATACTTTCAAAATGGATTATTTCAATACTTATGTTTATATTTACAGTTTAAAGCAATCAAAAGACACCACTTCCAAGAATAATATAAATCATAAATCTTCCCTGAGATTATCATATTCTATTATCAGTAAAGATGGAGTTCATATGGATATTATATTGATTTATAATTTTCAACTAATTTAAATGCAGTTTCAGAATCTCTTTGAATTTTGTAATTTTAAAGTCAATACAATTCTTTCAAAGTTATTAACTGGGAAGTGCTTAAAAAGAAAATGAACCCAACTTACACTGACCAGTAAACCACCAAATAGAACCACTGTTAGAGTTCAATGGTTTAGTTATATGGTAATGGTACCCATGTTGTCTCCAATATGATACTGGTTAAGCATGCAAGTCATAGTCAAGCACAGTAGAATTTTTGACAAGTGATCAATGACAAGATTTTATATGTTAAGCCCAAATCTGATGCAAATATTTCATGAATAGCTATTCATTCATAGTTTACAAAAGTAGAAACATAAAAACAAATTTATTTATAAACTTGTATGAAATTGTTTTCTAGGCTGGATAGATAAGGTTAAGAGATTTATGATCAGGTTGCGCTAACAAATAAAAGAAAGTATCTTACCAACAAAGGTGACTGGCCTGTTGACCATTCCACGACCAACTTCTCGCACTTTGATGGCCTTCACATCATAGACTTTACATGAAAAAGGAGAGCCAGGGACAGGAGCTGCTGTAGGGCCATCCTCTGCCCCTCTCACCACACCAGCTACAAGGATCCTGTGTTCCCCAGCAACACGAGGACAAAATTCTACTCGGAAAGTCTGTCCACCAGTGTCTTTTACTTGTGCAGGTACTGATTGTCCGTTTGGTCCTGCGTAAACCAGGATGGATCATTCGGGGAAAGGGGATGTCAAGGATTGGGGAAACATGGCCACATTTGGAATGGTTAGCGCAAAAAATTCTGCCTTCTGAGGTAACTAGACAAGACTTTTTAAATTAATTCTTTTATCCACTCTACTAAAGAAGCAGGAATGAATGTTATGGAACAAAAGCCCTCAAAAAATAATACCAGAGTTACACCACTTCCTCTTAAATATAGTATTAACTTAATTATTTTCAAAATATATCTGTGACATAAAATTACAGTATTACTATAACAAATTCTTAAGACTAAGCATGGTTGTTCCTTAAAGACTAGTTTAGTCTTTTGCAATTGTCAAATTATAGAAAATTGATGGAAATATTAAGCTAACCATGCCAAATTAAATAGTAGATTTTGGAATGTTAGTAGAGACTAATTATCAACTGCTTCTTTCAAAGAGCTGATCTATTTGACATAGTAGTTCATTGCACTGTAAGCAATAATAAGACAACTGATAAAAAATTTAAGTCCAATAATAAGTAAAATAATTAGGAAAATTTATTAGCACCAAATTTCAATTTATTTATAAAGATAATGGAACAAAATAAATACATCAAAATATAACAAATGTCAAGGAACACCAGTCCCATTACCACATGCACTTAGCACCGATACTTAACTGATGAAATGAAACTGTTCATTCATGAAAAATTTTGACAATTATGACTTGTTTAAAAATCCTAACAAGATTTTTAGAGTGGTTACAATTAGCAGATGCTACTGGCAGATTATGATGCTTCCTGAGTAGAAAACTAATTGTGAAAGGCAAATCTCTAGTGAGTGCTACTCAAATAATATACATAACTAAAAAGCAAGGCAAACTATGTGACTAAATTTGGTGTTATTTTTCATTTAAGACAATTAGCAAAGTTAAGCAAGATGATACAAAGCGAGTCTTTTTGTCTGTCTCTTGTAAAGTCACTAATGAAAATAAAATGGTCAACAGAGGGTTAAATAAATAATTTCATATTAATAAAGCATTGAAAAATTAGTTTTACAGACTTCTGCAGTAGATTCCTACACCAAGTTTATCGCAGTATTTACAGAGAAGAAGCAAGAAACATTAAATAAGTGTGACAACAAGTAAGCTAACAAATAAAGGCGTTGCAAATGAAATTGATGGTATACACAATGAGCAGTCATTAATAGTCATCATCTGTTGTTCTATATTTTGTGATTAGTAATGTTGAAGACGGTAAGATGGTGTCCCTGGAAAAAGAAAGGAAAAATATTTAACCAAACAAATTTTGCCACGTTTTTATTCCACAAGGAAGACTATGAGCCCAAAAGCCAAGACAGTATTTCAGGAATAATCTTACTAAATTAACAACCATTTAGCTAGTCATTCATAATTCACAAAACAGAGATGGAATGGCGCTTCAACAGAAATGAACTTAAATGTCAACAACTTAGTCAATTATTTCTTGTTTTTTGTAAAAGTTTCAAAGGTTTTCCTCATAATGTCAATGGTCAGGATAAAAATAAGTGATAATAAACAGTGAATGAAAGCACTCTGATAAACTCAGCAAAAAAATCCTTCCGAAAATTTCAAGAACAAATCACTTAAATGAAATTATTTAAAATCTCATCATTCAATGCAGGATGATTTACATCTATTTCAAAACCAAGAGTAGCTTTGGACAAACACCAAAGTATCGAGTCTACTTCATATTACAGGCCATTTGAGATGCTACTAAAACATTTAAATAATTATGTGTGCCATAAATGCAATTAACATTTAGGTACAATTGATTTATTCAGTTAATAATATTGAATAATAGTTAAATCTAGCTTCAAACTAATCTTTATTAAGGAAACATGATAATTTCAAAACAAAGCATAAATGAAGTATTAGAATAATGAATAACATCAATTTTTTGTATCTGAAAAGATAAATACGCAGTATTTTTTGATATTATGGAAGTAAAATACTTTCAAAATGGATTNACCTAAGTAAGAAATAATTGGCTATGATCAAGATTCCATCATCACTTCCTATTGAGTTTGTGTCATTTGCTGTATTTGCACCACAAGCAATTTTTCCAGAATCAACAGAGTGAATAGTCAGATATATTTCCTTAAGTAATTTGTGGTTAGAATTCAATGAGACTCAATAATACCAAAGTGTAATTCACGACTAAAAATAAATAAATATACTGAATCTAGAAATTATATAACTGACATGCAACCAGACTTTCTAGAAAACTGCATAAGCTTGATAAAGAATCAAAGATTTGTCATGAGCAACAAAAGATGCAAGAATGAAATGGTATAAGATGAAAGAATAGATAAGCAGAAGTTTTCTAAACACAGGAAAGCAATAAAAATAAGATAGGAAATGTAGGAGTTTCTGGTAGTGAAAATCATAAATCAAAAGCTATAATCTTAAAGCCACTGAGATTCCAATTCATAAAATATTTTTTTTTCATCATCAGTTCCAACCTATACCACTATTAGGAATTGATCTCCTTTTATACTTTAGGATTTTGAATCATCTTCAAATTATTCATGCATTTGAAGAAATCCTTTCCCCACCCACACAGTTATAGCAGCACTCATGAGGTCAAGAGATGGAAATTCAGCAACACACTCAACTCTGCCATAAATCATTTTATCCCAAGTCACTACCTCCAAATTTCATCAGTTAAACCTTTTCCTTATCCCTCCTATTCCAAACAAATTAACAATTAGATGTATATTATTACTTTATTTACCAAAGCAATTACCATGTCTTACATTTTTCCTATCTCTCCCAACTTTTCCATAGTATACATGAAAATTTTCCTTATAACTGACGACACAATGAAACTGGAAGTTTATATTATGAGAGGTCTGTTAACCTTTTAGCTGTGGGAGGCTTAGATTTTTCTACAACTGTGTGAGGGAGAAAAGTAACAGGGGTACTGCAGGTGCAGGCAAGTCCCAGCAGGCAGTTATCCTAATCCGGGTCCGAGCCAGGTAACTGAGTAGAACAACATTTACTCTATGTATGGAACTCACTCGAACGCAGCCAAAACTCAGGAGAAAAGTGAAGAAAAATATAAGAGAGGGTTACCAAATTTGGGTTTCCCCCGAGGTGCAAAATCCCTTAGATTTTCCCAATCTAGAACAATAGAGAAGAGTGAGCCTTTGGGCATCACAGAGAGGCAGGACCATAAATTGGGAAAGGACAAGAATGAGGAAGAAAGAGCAGGTCAAACATAGAAATGCGTTTTTCCCCGCAGTTCTCTTAGGAGAATGTACAAGTACATTTCCCACAGCTAAAGGGTTAATGATGTGTAAAGAAGTGGATTACGAGAGATTTTACATAATAAATTAATAGCATTTGTCAGTTCCACAGAATTATAGCTTCAGTACTACATTAAGATCAGCTTCCTGTATTTACCCAAATATAAAATGTTGACTTGTTTCAAATTTAGTTCAGAAAAATTTGACATTGTCTTATATTTGCAAACATAAGAATAAAGTTTATTAGTCATAGTAAGAGCAACAATTATTTTGTGTATGCTCTATTACAAACAGTCTTAAAGTCTGTTATTAAAGAATAGTTATCATATAGTCTGCATTTTTTATTCGTTAAGAAGCTGTAACTGAAATGTTAGAAGACTGAGTACACTAAATACATTTTTAATTTTCTAGAAAATTTTGTTCCCCTAACTCAGTTTCTGGGATAAATAATGACATTGATGACACAGCCAATGGGAATTTTAAAGTATTTTCATTTATAAAATCAGTGATTTAAATGATTAAAAAGATGGATAAATTGAAGTCTAATCAATGAAGAAAATGATTGCAGTGTAGAAACTAGTTTCAGTTGAACTGATTATTTTATACCACTAGTCTTGGTTTTCAGAGAAGGACAAAACTTGTAGAGAAGAGATTCCAAAAAGAAACTGATAGAATGTCAAAGGCATATAATACAGTTTCATCGTGAAATGAGTTAAGTTTTAGAATGAAAATGCCAGTGTACATCAATATGCTGGGAATACCAACATTATAGAGCTAAATCAGTGATAGTAGAAACAATAGGAAATGAAAAGTTACAGCAATGCTTCCTTTGCTGTTAGAAGAAAACTACCATTGTATGTGATTTTAAAAAGGGATATTCTCCCAAAAAAGAAGCTGCAGAGAGAGACAGTGTTCTAATGCAATAAAACTAGATGGATGACTATGTTCAGAACTAATGAACTATTGTTTAGATGAAAAACAGAAAAATGGGGATTCAATGAGGCTAAGAGTTCTGCTGACATCAATTTCTTGGTTATAATGGTGAAGAAACAGAAGAATCTTCAAGTGAGAGTAAACATGGCAGAAGAGATTAGAATAGTTTGGTACACATGCATTTACAATCTGGAAATATAAAACATGTAGCATTGACTTTTAAGGTAAAATTCTTTCTCATTTCCTCTAATATACATCAGATACCTGTTTAGATGCAAGTAAAAATAACTAAATACCATTCATTACCAGGTATGATGTAATATGAATTATAATTCTGACATAATTTTATACATATTTATGTGCCTGAAATATTGCAATTTAATGTTTATTTTACATTTTTAAGTCATCTTCAAACATCATGAATTTTCAAGTAAATTGATAAAAACCCATTTTCCTAATCTAAAGAGTTGAGAATATGGGATCACCTTTTAAGGCATTTTATATTCCAATAAGTACTGCATTTTATAGACAGTTGTTAAATACATCCATAAAATCAAAAGCTTATACATTTCTATTAGAGAGTTTTCACTTCAAAATTATTAAAAATTCAATCAAACTTCTTCATTAATTTAATAAATCTTCTCTTTTCTAAAGTGAGATTTTTCCTTAATCAATGTGAATGAGGCCTTCACTTCTTGAAAAATTAATATTCAAAACCACTAACATCAAAGGATGTACCTAAGTAAGAAATAATTGGCTATGATCAAGATTCCATCATCACTTCCTATTGAGTTTGTGTCATTTGCTGTATTTGCACCACAAGCAATTTTTCCAGAATCAACAGAGTGAATAGTCAGATATATTTCCTTAAGTAATTTGTGGTTAGAATTCAATGAGACTCAATAATACCAAAGTGTAATTCACGACTAAAAATAAATAAATATACTGAATCTAGAAATTATATAACTGACATGCAACCAGACTTTCTAGAAAACTGCATAAGCTTGATAAAGAATCAAAGATTTGTCATGAGCAACAAAAGATGCAAGAATGAAATGGTATAAGATGAAAGAATAGATAAGCAGAAGTTTTCTAAACACAGGAAAGCAATAAAAATAAGATAGGAAATGTAGGAGTTTCTGGTAGTGAAAATCATAAATCAAAAGCTATAATCTTAAAGCCACTGAGATTCCAATTCATAAAATATTCTATTATGAAATTCTACCATAAATCAAAGGCAAGAGAATGGATTCAACAGCTGTTAATTTTAATTCCAAAAGAGAAAGTACTAAAAATATTTGGCAGCTAAAATATTTATAATAATAGTAAAAGCAAACCAGAAGCTACTATACCAGCTCCAAAATGATTATTATTTATATTAGTATCACTAATAAATATCTACGCTTCTAAATTAATGGAACTGCACATATATAAAATACCCAGATAAATTACATAATGTAAAATCAAATATAATTTATTGCATTAAGTACATATTTGAATCATCGAGGGGAAATAGAGCTACGCCTTAGTTGACAAGATACTTTGCTCAACTATATAGTTATATTCTAAAAGGTGTATAAGGACAATAAAAGTTATATGGTAACATATGCATTATCCTGAATAGAACTTCCATTCTTTTAAAGAGGTTTAAAATTCATTATTGCTATTCAAGTAAAGTATTTAAGGTTTCTAAAATTGCCCCCATCCTTCTGCTCATTTAATCATACCTTATAATAACCATAATTTATGGTGATAATTATCACCATTACCTAAACCAAGGAAGAATTCAGTCTCCTTTGTCATGAATTTTATTGACCTAGACAAGATATTAATCTAGCTTATTTAATTGATCTTGATGCAATGTGCTTGACCTTGATACTATCTGCTTTAGATCTATCAACAAATCTTTCCAGGAAACTTCTTCCCAATATCCAATAACTATAATCCTCCTAGGTATAACTTAGGGATGATCCAATTTCATTTACAGAACTTAACAAATGGAAAATGTCATAGAAATTTCAGCAGCAATTGTAAAAATTTACCATTATTGCCCACTAATGTCTCAAAAAAGTCATCCAGTTGGGGCATTATAAATATAGAGATATTCAAATCTAGGAAAAACTTGGCTGAATTGCAAGACAAGAGGAGTGTATATTGTTACTTCATACTGAATATTACTTACTTCATATTGAATATTATTATTTTTATAGTCAAATATAAATAAAAGAGACCCATTGCCTTGCATATATCTAGGTGTATTTTAAGCATTCAAAAGCTTTAAGAAAATTTTAAATTGTAAGCTCTCTCTTAAGAAATTAACTAGAGAGTGACATTTATGTAATAATTATGTTAAGAAATGGTTGAGGAGTTAAAATATGAAATCATCAATTTTTATACATAATTATCCATCATCCTAGCCATCTTTTAGAAAAATCTCCAAACAAACAATGAGTACTTTGTGCTAAAAAGTTTACTATACCTGAGTGTAATATATGCTATTTATCCAGCTACCTGTTATCAGGAAGACCACAAATAAATTAAATAATTCCAGAACTACTGACAAAAGGGCATAAACATCTAAAAAAAAACTTAGTTCATGGGAAATGTTCAGTGAAATTACTTTTGGAGTAAATCCTATAGATATATACACAGCATACATGCATGAACCTCAGCCTTCTACTTTCAAATGACTACAGGGTCCCAAAATGGTAAAGATGACAAACCAACTCGGTTATCGGTGTTTTACACCCCCTGCCATGCGCTCTAGCGGTTTGCAGGGTTCAAATGTAAATGTAAACTCTTCTGACAATGGTCAGAAATATTTTCTTTTGCAATATCTATCTTTTTTGCAGTAAAAGGAAATTATAAATCATGTTTGCAAAAACAGATGACAAAAATGAACTTCCTATTCTTTCCTAGAAAGAGTTCTTTCATTCAACATCAAGCTCAGGTTACTTTTATCAGAGTTGATAATGAAGCCCCTTCGTGCCTCACTGTATTTTATCATCACATTAATGCCCAAGAAACCACTTATGATGCAACTTAAGGGAACAATAAGGGGATCTCGATAATTTGGCTAAAAAGACAAATATACAGCTATTGAAGTAAGTTACACATGAATGTTTATTGAGCTAATTTGATTCATATGCCATCATCACAAGAAAAATCTAGACAGCTTTGATGACATTTGATGGAATAAACTGAAAAATAGACACACTGTGATACTTAATTATTGGCTTCTGGCCTTGGTTAATTTACCCTTGATGATATAGAAAGAGGGTCATTAGGGGACTTAAACAAGCATCTATGTTGTTTCAAAAGCCTATCTTTCAAAATTGTGTTATTTAACCTGTTCAGCACCCATGGCCACTATAGTGGCCATGCACAGGCTTCAGTTTCCTATGCGCTCACATCCACTGGGCCTCTTTGTTTAGTTTCCCTCTTTCTTTGGACCTTCGGATAGCTACATATTTTTTTATATTGAAATTGGGTGGACTTTAAATTTCTGTTGGACAGCGAACATGTTAACCCGATAAATTCACATAAAATGGAATTTTAATATCCCTCAGGGACCTAAAAAAAAATACATAAATAGCTAAGATGCTGTATAAATCCACATGGGCCCCAAGTATACATCCAGGATGCCAGCAAAAGATTGAGCATCTCTGTTTGCTTATACCAAGTTCCCTTTGATTTATAATTGTAGATCATTTTGAGTGACCTTGAGTCAAAAGCAAGGTCACTTTTGATTTTTATGCTATGCATATATATAAATTAAAGATGTCTTTTCTTGTCATACTGCATTGTAATAACCTATGTCTAAGGGGACTCTTGTAAATAAGTTCAGTAGTTCACTTCAATCTAATTCTTATGGAGAAAAAGAAGTGGCCTGGCTTAGAATCAATTACCATATTGGTTGATTTTGTAGTCTATTACATTTTGTTGTATCAGCTTTTAACTATTCCCATAATTTCAAGCAGAATGCATCATCATATAGGAATGAATCTGAGATGAGTATCTGAGTTTCCAGCACATTTTATAAGGAGTAATATTTAATCCACCCAGGAACCATGGGCTAATTTGGCAGATGTAATATGTGGATATAAAAAAGGCATAAATTCTATTCAAATGCTGAATTTTAGCTATCTGGCTTATAGCAAAGTGCCCTGAAAAATTATTAAAACCCATTAAAATGTGCATTTTAAATGGGCAAAACTTGAACTGTCCTAACATCAAACCTTGGCCTCTCTGGGACCTATCTTTATATAACGCAATAGAGAACCACTTCTTTTGAAGATATCATGAATCCCAACTCTATCTAAAGTGTAGTGCAGAAAACAATTATTTTTAATCCATGCAATGTATAAAATTAAAAAAAGAAGCAGTTTTCGGGCCTTCTACACTCAGGAGCAATATTTCATATATTCTTTAATGCTGTGTTTGGGGTCTTCACACAAAAAAATCACCGGTTCAGTGATGCTTTTCATTTTGCAGAAAATGCCAAAAACCAATTTTTGAAAATCCTCCCAATGTACAATATCAAGAAATGTACATTTTTGGGACTTTCCATGATCAAACCTATGATGCCAAGGAGGAATATCTCATTTATTTTCTAGTGAGTTGATTGGGATCTTCATGCTAAAAAAAAATGAAATTGCCAGGTCAAGGGCAGTTTTCAGAAAAAAAGCAGAAAATTCTAGAAAAATATCTTTGAAAATCTACGCAATGTACAAAATTGCAAAACAACTTTTTGGGTCCTTCTAGGATTGAACCTACGATACACAAGAGCAATAATCATAATTTATTCCCCAGCATGATGGTCAGGGTCTTCGTGCAAAAAATTACCCAGCCAGTGATGCATTTTGTTTAGCCACAGAGTTTGTATTCTATACAAGTAAAAGTTGATTGCATGCTGCAAGCTTTGGTTAAGAAACATCTCTGCCAGTCGTATTGCAATATTCCACCTTAAGAACATGCTCTATTTTCCTAAACCTTGATTAGAATGTATACCATCCTAGCGTTGAACCAAGGACCATTCATAGCAAAGTTATTACTTATTACGCTATGGAGTATAGTCTTTTAAAATAACCAAAGGTTTCAACTTGCAATCAATTCTGGAAGAACCCGGAAAATGAATTCTGAGACTCCTATAAATTTCTGAGGGATGAAAAATTAACACACTTAGCATCAAGCTAGTGGCATCAAAGCAAGTATCTATTGGAAAGTTGTCTTTCTAAAGTATATAACAATGCTATGAATCCTATCCATTAGCCAAGTTATAGCTATGTCTCTACATGAGAATTGCTGCAAAGAAAAATATTGAAATCCTCTCCGTGTTAAACAGGAGAAATTTGAACCATCCTAGCATTGACCTCTGGATCATTAAGGTAGATTTCCAGTTAAATTACCATTCAGAAGCTCCTCCATTAACTATGCTTTTTTGTTCAAGGTGAAATGACATTGAGAAGTACCTAAAAATATGATAGGAGTGTTCTGTACATTTCATATAGAGGAAAATTTAACATACCCTGGCATCAAACCATGGACCAATATAGTAGTGGTAAACCTTGTGTACAAAATATGGTCATGAATGTTATTCACATGCCAAATTACAGCTATCTGGATTTTCAGAAAGTGAAAGTTGCTCCTGTGAAGTGAGCCTGAGAAGGTTGCCTCACCCACTGAATGGTCCTGTATATCTGTTAGGGTACATACGAGGTGTGATAAAAAAATAGGCGGATTTTTTAAATTTCCTGGGATGTACAATTCCAATTGTCAAAATGTTTTCTTTGCATATTTTGACTAAAAGTAGCACCAAAGGAACATTGCTCAAGAGTTACTGAATTAAGTTAATGATGATCCAGAACTATTTAAACAGGTCATAACTGGTTACAAAACATGGATGTATAGGTTTGACGTTGAAACTAAGGACCAGTGGAAACTGCCTGAAGAACCAAGACCAAAAAAAGCACGTCAACTTTGATCGAATGTGAGGGTTCTACTAACTTCTAATCTTCTTCAATTTCAATGGCGTAATGAGTTCCTGCCACCAGGTCTTACAGTCAGTAAGGTATATTACCTGGAATTTCTACTTAATGTTTGCATGAAGCAATCGGAAGAAAATGATCAGATCTGTGGCGAAACAATTTGTGGCAATTGCACTACGGTAATGCACCAGCTCACACCTCACTGCCTGTTCGTGAATTTTTGGCAAAAATCAACACTATTATGATGACTCAACCACTGTATTCACAGGACATGGCCCCCTGTGATTTCTTTCTATTCCCAAAACAGAAAAAACCTTGAAAGGATGATGTTTTAGCAACACTGAGGAGATAAAGACAGAATCACTGAAGGAGCTAAACTCCATACCGGAAACTGCATTCCAAAAATGCATTGAGGATTGGAAAAAGCACTGGCACAAATGTATTATATTTGAGGGGAATACATTGAAGTGGACAACATTGATATCAATGAATAAATAAAGATTTTTTGAGAAAACCAAAAATTCCGCTTATTTTTTTATCACACCTCATATATTTGTTTCTCACACATAAGACTAAGTCTAAATTAACAAAATATACAAAAATCTTATTCTTTAAAATTACTATGACAAGGGGATGCCAGATTAAAAGTCTCACAATATAGAGATATATTACCTACAGGAATATACAGTGAGCAAATAAATATTCATATTGCTAGGTATTACTAAAGTTCCATCACAAAATTAAATCACAGGGCAATTTATGGTGTTCCTCATAATTCTTTATCATCCAAGAGAATTATTTAATACAAATTAAAAAGCAAATAAATACCTTCAATATTCACTTCAACATCTTCAACACTGCCAGGGACATTACTCAACGTAAAATGAGATGTTTTTCCCACAGCTGCAGTAGAGAGAGACTGACCACTTACAATCATATGATGTGGGTCAGCTGGAACTCTAGCAACAAAAGGAGACCCTGAAAATATTTAGAAAATTTCAGCAAAATGCAAATTAACAAATAATAATGTTATTTGGGTAAAATCAACATTGTTTCTATCTGTTTCCATTATCATCATTAATGCATGGCATCAATGATGCCATGTTTTGTTACTTTTTTGTGTGGCTCAGTATAAATTAATTCATTCTCTCCATTTGTGTTTTCTTGATTATGAAGTACCACCAGGTTAAGGCCGAAACTATATCCGCTATTTCTTATGAAGTGAGATTAGCATTAATTTCAATCTCTTTTATTATTTTATCAGGATGGCATGATTAATATCATTTTAATTTGTCAAAGATTAATTTGATTTATATTTATTAATTTTTTCTTATAATTGTTTGATTTGCTTCAAGATTGGTGGAGAATAAGCGTACACCATTTCATTTCGCTGAAGGTGAATCAGAGCTGGTTTTAACATTGAATATAGAAAAAGAGGATTTGCACTAATTTTTATGGCACAATAATCAAGTATTCTTTTTATAAGAATTTTATTTGTAATATTATTTTTAGGAAGTGACTTAAACAATTTCTTTTTATTACTTGGGGACTCTACACAAAAAAATCACCGGGACAGTGAGGCTTTTCGTTTAGCCTCAGAGTTTGTATTCTATACGTATAAGTATATCTCTTTATATAGACGCTTCTCCGGATATATATACATATATATGGACGTGAATTTCAACGTTCTAACTTACCGGGAAATACCCTAAATGAATATTGAAAAAATTGGACATACTAATTGACCTAGCATCGAACCTGGGGCCATTAGGGATAAAGCTTGTGCCGTATGGAAGGTAAAAAGTCCTTCTAATGACTCCGTAAATTTCAACGTTGTATATCTTATTGTAAAAAAAGCTAAATGAATTTTTGAAAATGCACTCAATGCATTTAAACGGGAAAAGTACAGTTTTTGGGGCCTCCTAGAATCAAACCCATGATACCTAGGATGGATTTCTGCATTTTTCCTTGGTGTCAAAACTGGGGACTCCAAGCAAAAAAATTGCCAGCTCTATTGTGAGGCTATTCCTTCTGCCTCATCTTTAGTAGCCTATATATAGTAGTGTAGTATACATATATACCAAGGATACAAATTCTGAGGCAGAACGAATAGCCTCAAAGAGCCGGCAATTTTTTTTTTGCGAAGAGTCCTTGAGTTTGACATTAAGGAAAAATGCAGACATTGGTCCTAGATATCATGGGTTTGATTCTAGAGGGCCCCAAAAACGGCATTCCCATAAGGATGCATTGCACGGTTTTTCTGACATTTTTCAGAAAATTTTTTCAGGCACTTCCTGTTGAGCTAGGAAATTGAAATTTAATCTGCAAGTATAGGAAGTGATTCTCTGCCATGTACTAAAGAGACCACTCCAATATTGATCCAAGGTTCGAAGCTTACACATCTGCTCCACACAAGGAGATTACACATCTGCTCCACACATATTATCAAGCATTCCCAGACATGCCGTCCCTCTCAAACATTTGTGATGGCTGAAAAGCCTTTTTGAGGAAGGTGGATTATCAATTTTTTTTATAGAGGCAGACTACACGTTGGGCTTGCGCATTTTTATTTGTTGCACTTCCTGAAATGAATAATTCTTGAATTTATAGGAATGGCCAAAAGCTGAGATAAAAAATGTAATAACAATGATAGCAAGTAATATGGCCATTGGCTCTATGCCATGCCACTTCCTTTTCTCTGTGGAAATTACTTTGAGGTGAACCACCTTATTTGAACAGTCCCCTTATACGTGGGTGACTGCAACACGGTATGAGGAGGAAAGGGATCTTTAATATATGTATAGGCATTGCAAAAAATTAAAAGTGAACTTGCTTTCCGCTCTTGGTTGCTCAAAATGCTCTTCAATTACAAATCGAAGGGAAACTTGGAATAAGTCATCTGAATTGCGCAATCTTTCATTGGCAAGCTGAATGTTTACTTGCGGCCCTTGTGGATTTTGACAGCTTAGCTATTTATATATGTTTTAGGTCCACAGGGATATTAAAATTCAGGTAAGCTTATCATGATAAGTAGAACAGGTTTGATACATAGGCTTTTAAAAAAACATGGATCTTACTTAGGTGTCCTAATGGGTCTGTCTCAATTTTATCGAGGTTTCATAATCAAAGGCCAGAAGTTGGGTCCCTGGAGTATCACTATGGATCTGTGGTAAGGTTATACTTCCCGTTGAACTAGGGAATTGAAATTTAAACTGCAAGTATAGGAAGTGATTCTCTGCCATGTACTGAAGAGACTGCTCGAATACTGACCCTAGGTTCGATGCTAGGATGGTGTAAAAAATTCAAGGGATTTAAATCCCATGAACCTGGGAAATTAAAGGTATTTAATTCCTTATCTATGGAGATAACACATCTGCTCCGCACATGTTATCTCGTTTTCCCAGAGATACAGTCCCTTTCAAACCTTTGGGATGGGTGAAAAACAATTCCTTATGACGTAGGCAGATTGTCAATTTTTTCTTATAGCGGCGGACTACGGTTGCCGTTGCTCATTTTTAATTTGATGCACTTCTTGAAATGAATCAGTCTTGAAACTATAGGAATAGTCAAAAGCAAAGATAAAACATGTATATACATCAATGTAGGATCTGTAAGACACCGTAAATAGCCAGCGGCATATGACAGGGGCTGTATAAATGTCTTACATAATCTATCATATATTAAGCTTGCAGTGTGCAAGAAACACACACATATCCAGAGAAGCGTCTGTATATATGCCAGATTAAAAGTCTCACAATATAGAGATATATTACCTACAGGAATATACAGTGAGCAAATAAATATTCATATTGCTAGGTATTACTAAAGTNCCTAATTTATCTAGTTATCCTGAGGATTGAGGAAATAATGCCCACCTTGGTATGCATAGTTTCAATATCTGCAGCTTTCATAACATGAGTCCCAGCCAGTGCATCTCGGTGCTTCTAGCAGACCCATATTTGTTAATCATTTTTAGCTTTCTCAAGCGTACTATTGAATTATTTTTGAGTTTCTAAAATCACTTAAAATATGATTTACCTGGCACTGGTTCCTTGTTGAAATTTATGCTGATTACATGATCTGTGGCTTCCAGAGGAACAAAGCTGACAACAAATCGAGCATTTCCCTGAGGGTGAACCTGTGTTGGAATATTATGCCCTCTAACACTTATTGTGATTTCCAGGTTTCCCTCACCAGCCTGACTAGCATCAACTGTAAACATATAAAAAAACTCAAATAAATAAAACATCAGATCATCCAAAAAATGTGTTAAGAAATAAATATAAGCAGATTTAGAATAATAATTCTATAAAAAGGAAAGCACTACCCTTTCATAGTTTCAATTAATTTTTTGCTAACACTTTAACTGCATTTATTGCAAAAATAACATGTCATATTATCAATATGTTTGCAAGCCCTAGAAACTAAACTAGAAAGTTCAAAATTCTTTATCTCATATTCCTGGTCACAGAACTGCAGATATTTCATTCAGACAATTACGAAAACATGTTATGCTGCTTATCATTGGGAAAGGGGCATTCTTAATACCTCTTCATATAGGATGACGCTGGATTTTTTCATAGAAATTTAGTATTTGAAGTTCAACCTAAGTACAATTTTAAATGGCAACTATATCATACATCACATGTTCTCTACAATTTTCTCTAAAACTCAAATAATTTTGTATATATATTACCAGTGAATTGTAGGGATTTGCCAACAGAAGCACGTGCTGGCAGAGGCCCAATGAGCACGCGCTTGGCATCATAGGCTTTGGCAACAAAAGGTGTACCAGCAACTGGAGAGCCATTGCACTCAACATTAACTGAGTGAGCACCAACTTCACGGGGAGTGAATTCTGCAGAAAATCCATCATGAATGCTGCCAGAGACTTTGACAGGAAGTTCAGATGTGGGCCCTGGAATGAATGAAGAAAGAAATAGAGAGAAAGAAATTAGGTTAAATCTAAGAAACTGATAGAAAAGAATCCAAATTAATTTAGCACGACTTATAAAAAAAAGTCTGAAAACAAAGGTAAACATGAAGGTGGATCATAGTGATCCTAAATTTCCTAAACTATGGAACCAAAGGAAATCATGCTTCCATAGATTTCTCTACAATTCCCAAAATAATCTTTTTATTTAATATCTTTTGATAATCAGTGATAATGGCTACAATACTGAATCCAGATACACAGAAGAGCAAAAGAAAAGGTGAGTACCATGGTTTGTGATCCTGGCACAATCTATCACAGGATTTAAGACATGAATACATGTAAAGTATAATTAGAAGTAAATAAAAATTTCAGACTTGGAGGCTGACTGGAATATCATGACAGATGTACATCTTGCCCTGATGGGATCACAATGGTATCAATTTGACAAGCAAGATACTAGGAATCTAATGTATCAAATTGACTAGGTTTTAGACAATCTCATTTATTATATTACTTAATATAAATTTATTAAACAGTAATAGAAATTAAATGCAAATATTATTCTCTAGGAAACATAAATTCCTCATTTTTATAGAAAATATTTTAGATGAGCCCAATTTTATGAAATTAAATTTTTCCTTCTTAAGATGCTTGACCAACTTTTGAGCATCTTTGGAAGCAATTTTGGCACATATAAATAATTATGCATATAATATGGTCCAAAAGCCACAACATTCACACACATGAGTTCTAAAACATCCAACTTATGATCTTCACCTGATTGTTTAAAAGAATATGAAGGTTACCTCGGACAGAGACTGCCAACTCAGCTCCTCCACTACCATCTACAACCATGTGGAAACGAGCTCGCTCTCCTACTGGGATCAATTCCAAGTCACGTAGAGACAGTGACACTCGGCTTGTATCTGATACAGAACACACATATGGACATCCTAAAAGGGAACAAGAATATAACTTAATAATACTAAAAAAGTGTTTAATAGTTCATAATAATGATGTTCATCAAACAAATATAAATGAAAGAGACACAAAAAATAAGTCTTTACAAGATTCATAAAACAAACATACTTTAAGACATTGAAGCATGAAAAAATGAGCCAAGGTATGTTGGGTAAAATGCTAAGTGTGTGTGTATGTGTACATATGTTATTACGATTATGATTATAATTATATCTTAGAAGAAAGGTACTTGTTATCCACTCATGTTCACCTTTTAACTGGGTTTTGCAGATAGGGGGGTCTGCTGAAGGGGTTGGTTACTGAAACCTTAGACCCCTTTGTATATCTGCACCCAACCCAACCCTTTTTATCCTATTCTTTCTCAGCTTACTATTTCAAAAGATATTTCCATGTTGACTTAATTCATTGTGGTTACTGAGTTAGGGTTTGGGTTAGCACCATGCTCATTCAAAACACTTCTCTTTTTGCAGATACATGGTACCTGAACTCTGTAAGTAACTTTTATGTGGTATTCTTTTTTAAATATTCAACACATTCCACTCTTGCACTTTCTCCTTTGCAACTTCTTACAAAACTGTGACATATAAAACTCTTTGCAAGGGTCAGTATATAATTGCCTAGGGCCAAGTCTTATTGTCAAGATTTGGTTGGTGCAAATCTATCTAGTATCAGACTGTCTCCAATGGTTTTTTAATTTGTTAGCTTCTTCGGTAGTTATTTTAGCATGTCCCACAGCATCTTGCTTTCAGTACACTCTATGGCTATGTGCCACAATGTACCCTCTTTCACACACCATGGACATTTGGACTTAGGCGTTAATCTGGACCTACACAAGAACATACCATTTGTTTAGGGCCAGGTGCCATGTTACCTCAGTGTCTGTTCGGAATGACGGTGGGCTGTGAAAGGATTTCCAGTTAATTCTTCGTCAGTATTATCCGCCCTGACACAGATCCTTTCCTATGGGCCAGCTGCAAGGTAACGCTTTGTACAATAACTAGCTGTAGATATTTCACCTTTTCATTAGGATCTCTTTTGTTGCTTCTGACCAGTTGCTATAAAAACATGGGCCACTGTCTGCGATAATGCCTTCCCAATCTTCCAATTTCTCCTAAAGGACATGGGAGCAGTCAGGAATGCTACTATCTTAATTATATAGATAGATATACAATTAGATATACAATAATATTTAATTAATCTAATTAATTAGATATACAATTATAGTTCTTGCTGTACACAGTCAATCAAAGCTTCCTCTAAGCCCATCTTATCCATGGTAACAAACAAGTGATCATGTTGCATCCAATCAAATACACCCTTTTGATTTAGGGATACCACTACCATTACATTCTTGTTTGTTAGTTGTTGCTATTGCATCTCCTAAGAAGTTGATGTTGTTCAAAATTGTTCTTCCCAGAACACAACATCCCTGCTCCTTTGAGATTACTTTGCCCATAACCAATGATATTCTTTACAAAAGGCACTTTGCTATGGCCTTGTAATCTGAGCAGGTCAGACTTATGGGCCTCCACTTTTTTACTATGTTCCTGTCCCCTATTTTATAGATCAACATTACCACTGCTGTCCTGGTTGACATGGGAAAGCAATGTTTGCAGAATTTCTCTTCTACCATGTCAAAGAAGGGTTTTTCTCAGCACTGCCAAATTGTTTGATGGAATTTGGCCAGTATCCAATCTATCTCAAGGGACTAGCCTTCCTTTAATGCCTTTACAGCTGCATCTATTTCTGCTATGGTAATTTTATTTTCACACAATCCTATCAATCCTATCATCCTCCAATCACAACTGGCTAAGCACTGCTGCTTTCTCCAGGGGTTGGGGCTCTTCATGAATTTTTGCAAAGTGCTCCCTAATTTATCTAGTTATCCTGAGGATTGAGGAAATAATGCCCACCTTGGTATGCATAGTTTCAATATCTGCAGCTTTCATAACATGAGTCCCAGCCAGTGCATCTCGGTGCTTCTAGCAGACCCATATTTGTTAATCATTTTTAGCTTTCTCAAGCGTACTATTGAATTATTCTTTCCTCTATTTCCCATGTTATTGTCTTTCTCTGATTTTTTTCCTTCTAAGTATCTGGCTTCCTTATTTACTTATAGAAATAAGTTTGAAGAAGCTTTTATTTCTTGCTTGCAGGGACTCTGGGTTCCACATTGATAGACCACCTGCGTGGAGAAGAGCATTCCTTCGAAGGAAGACTGCTGCATCAGAAAGGGGCTAAGATGGAAGCTATTGAAATAGTTTCTACGAAACAATTAATTAATAATTACGACTTCCCAAACCCTTCCCCCTGGTTAACCTAACCAAGAACCTTTTCCCTTCCCTACCCTCTCCCCACCCCTCCCATACAGCTAAAAACCATGGACATATGTAAAAATGGCTTAATTTCTGTAAAATTTACCTGAGGATGGCCGAGCTTAGGCCGAAACTGGTCGTAAAATAAAATAATTTGTGGAAGTTACGAAGAATGTATTTATTGAACTTTATCATGGCCTTCCAGGTTGTCAGGCCAACTAATATCGATTATAAGAGTCTTGACGCTTTCCCGGTGGAATGTATGTTGAAGACAGTCTTCTCGGGCTGCTAACCGGGTGGCTTCTCGGTGAAATACCGACGGTTCGGCCACTATCACTGCGGCCATCCTCAGCGCTGAGTGCCTAACGTAGTTTTTTGGTCTTGCTTATATATGGGGGAACCCAGTGGCTCATTTCACCTGATTGGTTGATGGCCCATGGTGGCGTTCCTCCCTAATTCTTTGGATAATGGGTTTCCATGCTGGTGGAAGTTGGAAACCGTTGTCTTGGTTGAAATTGTTTGTTGCTAGTTTGATTTTGGATTTCTTGAATTTTATGCTGTGGCTGCTCTTGATGCAATGCTCAGCGATCGCTGATTTTTCCGGTTGGTTTAGGCAAATGTGGCGTTAATGTTCCTTCAGTCTTGTTTCCACGGTCCTTCCTGACTGACCGATGCAAACTCCACCACACTCGTATGGCACCTCGTATTCCCTGGCCGCTTCCATTCTGAGCTTGTTAAGAAGTCAGTGAACAAGAACAAACCCACAGCCACGGTAGTTCTACCGTTCGTTTCCCCGATCTCCAGAAAAATTGCAAGAATCCTGGGTAAACATAACATTCGCACCATCCACAAGCCCCTCAGGAAACTTTGGAATCTTCTCACCAATGTCAAAGACAATGATCAAAGTATCAAAACTAGTAATAACTTCAGAGTTAGGAAAAAAATAAAGATTGAAGGAATTGATCAATATTTTATTCTGTGATAAGAAATGAGGGAATATCCTCTAAAATATACTTCAGAGTGATACTAAATAAATTCCCAAGTACGAGTATATATATAATAACAATTGCTCCAACTTTACTAACCAGGCACAGTCTCTCCGTTGAATTTTATATCAATAAGATGTGGACGGGGGGTATCTGGGGTAAATGTCACAAGGCACCGTCCACCTCCAACAACCTGCACGTGATTTGGAACCTCTCCATCATTTATAGAAATCTCTAACTGGCCTTCTCCTGCTTGGCTGGCATCCACTAAAACAAAGTTTCAATAATACTCCAATCAAGCAAGTGACAAGAATTTATTTTTAAGTTAAGAAATATTTTACTAAATATAAGGGTTTTAAAGTATAAAGTAGACTGTATCAGGCACTACAAGAAATAAGTGAATCAGACCTTAAAGTATTTAGTAATTAATAAGAAACCTTAGGTCAAATGATGTGCAAGATACATAAGAATATGAAATAAATTTAATCAATGCTTCCTAAAATGTTAATGAAAAATAGTTGGAAAAACTGTTCATAGATGACAAAGAAAATAAAAGAGTATGGTACTTAACCTATCATCTCCTTATTATCATATCACATAACAAAATTATCGATTTTCAAGTTAGTTTTAAGTTAGCTGCATTTATTCCAATACTCAGCTTGTTGAATCCCCCTCAGGCAGATCCAGAGGGGGCAAAAAGTCTTAGCAATGCTTTTATGTTGGACTAATAGGTTTACCTAACAACTGATAGCAAAGTTTACAGCAATCACCTTTGATCAATTAGATTTTTCATGACAAAACAAGCATTTTAACAGAGAGATGGAGAAAATATAAGCATTAAGATTACTGAAGAAAATCATGACAAATTGGTTGCCAAAACATTGGTATTACATGAATTTAACTGGCAGACCACCTGAGATGATTTTCTTCATATTATTTGCTGGGAAAGAGTTGAGTCTTGTTAAGATTACTGTTACAGTAAGATGAGAATGCAAGGAAATTAACCAAAATTGCCCTCCCTCTCTAGGATTTCTAAATCAACCACTGATGATAGATAAGGCTAATTCACTTTCATAATGGAGCAAACACCCGATAATGATCAACTGAATGAACATCTCTAATACATTTCTCAGCACCAACTGATAATACCACCAAGTGAAGGCCGAGATGATCTTGTTCAATTTTACTAATGTATGAAATAATTCAGCATCTTGAGTAACAGTTCTTTTGAGTTTTCTACATTTTATTTTTTTTTGATAAAGTGAATTATACAATAACCAACTTTCTTTAAATGATTTATATTCACCTGTATGAAGTATACAGCTTTTTATATATTCAGAACCACCTTTGTAATGTATATGTTTTCTAAATATATATTCTAAAATGAATACTAGTTATAAAAGAAAAATAAATACTAATATAACAGTTTTCATGTACAGGAACTACACAAAAATATTTTCCTGGGGTCCCACACTGTTGGGTTATGGGTTTGGGTAAAGAGATCCAAGGGTCTCCAAGTCAAGTTAAGGAATAAAAGTGTATAGATTATCAATTCCAAATAAAACCTTATAGGTAAAACATTCAGAATATCTGTCATTAGTTAATGGCATTATTCTTCAGTCAAAAACTCGAGAAAATTTGAGTAATGTTCTTGATTACAGAATTTAATTCAAAGATTCTCCTATGTGCAAGTTTGCATTCCAGTGAACGCAGACCAAATTGATTGATTTTCTAGAGATACCAAAAATCAACATGGAATTGACATTATTGTCTATCATGTGGTACTTTAAGTTGGCAAGATTTAGTCAAGAATTCTTTGATCTGAAGTTTACCTTAAATTACTTAAGATATTTAATTAGATGTAGCTCACTTTTGCGTATACCATGTACAACACTAATGATTGGAAATGGCTTACGAATGGAATGTCTCCTCGCAAAACATTAACTCACCCAATGCAGCCTAGATGATATTATTGCAACCGATCAGTTAAAAAACATAACTTGCCAGTAAATAGTTTACCTAAATGTACAAAATTTATTTGATGATCTGATTCTTCTAGAAATATACAAACAACTTATTCAAATATAATATATCATAGAAGTTCTGATAGTGCTGATGCTATGATGATCACAAATGAGACATCTTCAACAATTGTTTCCTTGGGTGAGAAACATTCTTTGAAATGTTTTCTTTCGAGTACTGACTTAGAAACTTTTTATGGCAACTTTTGAATAATTAAGTATACAACTATGTAAGTTATTTAAGATGATTCCTGCACATAAAAATTATGCAGGGGGTCAAAGTTGACCAAATTTTGCATAAACTGCAATTCTTCCATTTTTCAAGAAAATTCTGAGGTTTAAACATACACTGAAACCATATGAAGAAAATTATTGGATAAATTGTGATGCCGCATTGTAAAGCTTGCTTTTATCCTTCAAAATACTCTATTCTCGAGGTCACAGAAAATGTTTTTATACTTAAATTAACAAAGCTGCAGATCCTCATTTTAGATTAATTTTTACTTACAGTGAGTGAAACAGTAGAAGTAGACATTGGACCATTCCATGTCAAGTGGACCAACGGTCAACCATCACCGATTTTAATGAAATTTTGTGTGAACCTACCTTCATATCTTTTATGAACATCTGCCAAGTTTTACATGCATCAATAAAGTATTTGCTGAGATATAGTCATTTGTTTCACCCCCTACCACAGCCTTCTACAGTTAGACATCAATTTTTAGCAACTTTGAGACACGTTATCTCAGACAGTATTCCATAGAGCAAAAGAAAACTTGGTATTCCTACACAATCTTTGTTACTCTATTACACAAAATAATAAGAAAAATTTTAAGAGCGAATTCTGCAAAGAAAATTTGAAGCAAAATCGGCCCAAAAAATTATGGCTCGAAAAAAATTTAAAGTTTGGCATTTTATATCTTTTGAAATAAACATAAGATAAACACAAAACGTTGTACCTTATAACTACTCTACACAAAGTGTTTGAATTAAAAATTTCATTTTCTTAATGCCATCCGTTAGTTTAAAAATTGAGTGTAAATGTTGCGATTTTTGTTATAACGCCGAAAATAGGGTATATTCAGCTCACATTTACAAAAAAAAAAGACCCTTTCAAAACTTTTTCGAATTATTTTTAAAAGAAAAAGCATGCTTTTATCCCTCTAAAAACCTAATTCTGGTTTTTCATCATGGGCATATAAGGCCCAAGAAATCGGGATAAAGGTGAAGTTACCTCCGGCCAAAAATAGTGGCCCGTAAAAAAATTTAGTTTTAAAGCTGTGGTTGTGGATGAAACAAATGTCTCAGCAAATATTTTATCGATGGATGTAAAACTTGGCCAATGTTCATATAGAATATGAGTTTATGTTCACACAAAATTTTATTGAAATCGGTGATGGTCGAGCGGAGCACTTCTCTAAAATTGGTCCACTTGACATGGAATGCCCCCATTGAAATAAAGGGCTTTCATTATACTAGGACATCTTTTGAGCTATCAGAAGAAGAATCTTAAATTTTGTGAAAATTTGCTATGAGGATAAATAAAGAGAATTTTTGACAATTCTGCAAGGGCCAGATTCTAATCTAATCTAATAATCATTTTATGTCAATCAATTATGTCTTAAAGAATATCTGGAAGGGAATCAAAGTGATGAGGTGGTGTTGGGTGGTGATGGATGATTTTGGGCTCACACGTGGGCCCACAGCCACACCTTTGCTTCTTTCTACCCCCATAGGGCAACTCACCAATCCTCACAGGGGCATACAGCCCACTTTGGGAACCACTGTTCCATCAGATGAAGAATCCTGATTTTATTATTATAGACAACTTTATTTTCAGAACTAAAGAAGACAAATGCTATCTCTATAAGTTTCCACTGGAAAAAGTCTGACAGAAGTGGAACTCAAACTCAGATACTTCTGAAATCAGTATGTTAAGGTAGGACTTCATGGAAGGGAAGAGCATACACAATTTTAAGTTGTAAATTTCCACACATTTATATATGTGGAAATTACAAAATTATGTATTCACTTCCCAGATGTTCCTCTTTCTGGGTGACTGAAAAATTTGTCCAAGTCCTGGTAAGATTTTTTCATATCCCTTTCTGCTTAGGAATATTTTTAGGAGCACACCTTATCTTACAAAACTATCACTAACACTATCACTTTTTCTTTTTTCTAGCTAATTTAAAATACTGGAATCATAGCTCAGTGTTTTATGGGAAAAATGTTTAAATTCAAAATGTGTATTTATTTAAGCTCCTGTATAATAAATTAGTAGTAAGACGAGTTGCTGTCACGGAACAGATTCAATGCAATCTCTTCATGAATTCTTCAAAATGAAAACGTCTTTTCCAAGTAGAATGAATTCTTTCTTGACATAATAAAGAGCAACAAGTTAGGCAAATATAATATTGAAAATATTCTTAAACTTAAGGATACTTACCTCGGAACTGACACGGATGTCCAACGATTCCTGATCCGACATCGGTAACTCGTATTTTTGCAGCATCATATACTTTGGCCAATAGTGGTCCACCAGGAAGAGAAGAACCACCAATTGCGACTTCTACTGTATGAACACCAACTTCAGTTGGAGTAAACTCTACTCTGAATGAACCTGGGCCACCATCTTCAACCAGACGACTGGAAACTGTGCGTTTTGAAGGGCCTAAAATAAGAATGACCTTTTACTATTGCTCTACAAAGGAAAGTATCTGTACTGAACATAAAAATCTTCAGCTGTTGAAAGTTGAAATCATGACTTCCTTTACCATTAACTACCAAAAGCTTATAGAGGGAAAGGAGCTACATAAAATAAAGAGATGGTAGTTAACATTAATAAGGATCAGCCCACAGGAGGTCAAAGGTTAGAAACCCAGGTTGATTAAATAATATTCCTCCTGAATTTTGTAAAAGAAAATGAAGGAAAATAAAATTCCAAAAACCTAAGAATTCAACCTATTTTAGATATTATTTCACAGGTTTGAAAGTTTTTATGTATATCACCTGCATTTCATCAGGCTTCTTCAGGTCAAAGAATGCCTGATGAAATGCAGGCAAAACATCATTATCAGACGACAACCAACATGGCAGAGAACCTGGAAGTCATGCTGAGATCTACAGAATGCCATTTAAATTTAACCTTTCTTGGGTCAGTGGCGCTTTTTGTCTAACGGAAAATAGCAAAAACAAATTAATGAAAACACACATGATGTAAAAAGTCGCAAAAAGTACCGTTTTTAGGACTTTCTAGAATCGAATCCATGATACTCAGGAGCGCTGTCACAATTATTCTTTACTGTCAAGGTCAGCGATTTTATGCAATAAGATCGCTGGCTCAGTGATGTTTTTCTTTTAGCCTCAGAAAGTGTCTCAATCTTATAGGAAACGCAGAAGTAACTTTTGGAAATCCGTGCAATGTACACCAACGTTGAGTACCCCTTTTGAGGCTTTCTAGAATCGATCCTATTGTTCGTAGAAGAGTGGAGGTTAACTAAAAATATTTGGATTTGATGCTGGGACTATAGGACGGATTTTCCAAAATTTCTTTTTGCATTTTTCTATATCCTAATCAAACATATGTGGTATTACCCAATAAGGATGTTCTTGAAACTCAAGAGATAGATTTGTAAAAAGCCGCAAACACCAGTTGTGTATGGCAGGTGGAGTATGAATAACTTAGCTGAAATAACCTGTGTGGCATTTCCCAATAAGGTGTTTCTTGAAACCGAAGGAAAAGAGTTGGATTAGTATGTCACCATTCACTGCTGGTTAAGTATTGCTGGCAGTGTATGGCAGTAGGTGTGTGGGAGATGGTGTATGGCAGGTGATGCATGGCAGGCAGTATATTTATTCCTTACCTAATCTGTCCTATATGATACTTTTCAAATTGGTGTTCTCTTAAAACCTAAGGGATAGATTTTAATTGCTAATAATTCAGGTTTCTTATTTGTATATTGTAAATATTTTTTATATTTTATGGGTGGTACTTATACGTCCGGATAAATTTCCATTACAGAAGCTCATCATGATAAATTGTAATTGCACCTGGAGGGTAAAAGACGTAAAAGCACCACCCATTCGGATGTCCGGGAGGTGGTGGCATTAAAGAGGTCCATCATGAAGAGCGAAGATTGTCTTTTCGAGCTACTCAATGAAGCAGAGAAGATAAAATGGGATGTCATCGGACTCAGTGAAGTAAAAAGAAAATCAGAAGAACTGGTTAGGCTCAAGGAAGAGCATATATTCTATTATAGGGGAACAATGGATGGAAGACTTGGAGGAGTTGGCTTCTTGATTAACAAGAAATGGAAAAATAATGTGTAGAAAATAGAGAGTATATCTGACAGAATATGTAAGCTCATCCTCAGGATAAATAAGCGTTACTCAGTTCAGATTATCCAAGTTTATGCACCACCAGCAGCAAGCAGCGAAGAGGAAATTGAAAAATTGTACCAGACTCTCGGCACTTAACATGATAAGGAAGATCACTATTATAAAATCATCATGGGCGATTTTAACGCTCTTGTAGGTAAGCAAGAAGCAGATAATGCTGTCACAGAAAAACAAGGACTAGGCCAGAGAAATGAACGAGGTCACAGCCTGGTAGAGTTTGCAGAGTGCACCAATATGTATATAACAAATACATATTCCAAGAAGAATCCTACAAGGAAGTGGACTTGGAGAGGTTCTAATGGAGTAAAAACCAAAATAGACTACATATTGGTTAACAAACTCTGCACAGTTACGAATTGTGAAGTTTTAAACAACTTCAACACAGGAAGTAACCACAGGATTGTTAGATGCAGAATGAAGATTAAGGTCAGAATGGAGCGCAAAAAGTTGGTCTCAAGCAGGAAACAGGTGGTAAGTATTGTAAAATTAGAAGAAAATAGGAAAGAGTTCCATCTGGAACTTAGAAATAGGTTTTCAGCACTGCAAGAAGTAGAACTGGAAGCCAAAGTCATGGAAGTCATGAAGGCAGTGACAGAATAAGTGGCAAGCACACCAAAAAGACAAAAGGATAAGAAGTTCAGCAACTGAAACAGGAAAATGATGACAAAACGAAAGCAACTGAAACACTCAGACTTGCCAAAGGAAAATATCGAATATGTCGAGCTATGCAAGTCTATCAGAGTAGCAATGAAGGAAGACGTGAGGAATTTTAACGAAAGAATTGTGCAAGAGGCTATAGAGAACAACAAGAGCATGAAGAAGGTCACAACAATGCCTAGCAATGGGAAAGAAACAAATCTTGGTCATCCAGAAAGAAGATGGCACAGAAACTTCCAATAGACAAGCAATACTGAGGACAATAGTAGAATACTTCACCAACTTATACAAGAAGACAGAGAATGTTGAAGAGTCCAATGGTCTTTGAGAGAAACATCTTCAACCAATGCATTCTACCAGTTCAAAAGGCCTATGAATCAATGGAGAGTACAACAGTCATCTTCATTTTGCAGATGATATAGTACTCTTTGCAACCAACGCTGAAGATCTAGCATCAAGACTCAAAGAACTGAACACAACAGGGAGGAAATAGGACTTTATTCCATGAATGATATAGAATTCCATTAATATTGCAATTTAAAAATTTGTCTAGTATCTATCCCTCTGGTTTGATGAGAAAACCGTATCGGGAATTGGCTCAAAATACTATCTGAGATTCCTGTACATTTCTTACGGAGAAATATTTAAGCTGCCCTGGTTTCAAACCGAGGATCTGTTTAGGAGTTCTTAGGCTTGGATATGAAACAAAACCACAAATACTCTTCATTTGCTAAATTATAGAAATTTCACTTTTTGGTAAGTGCCCAGAAAAAAAATTTTTTTTAAGACTTCCTGTATGTTCCTTATGGGCGATATATACATATATAATTCATAAGAATCAACAAAATACTGTTGGCTTTTGGGTGCTTTGTCAGCATACCTCAAAAAAAATTAACCGTAAACCTCATTACTGAAACAACAGTGATAATTTGCTCAGCCGCATTGAAGCTATTGTAAACAAAATAAGCATCCAATAACTGTCTTTTGCTAAATGTTTCTATTTATGACCATATTTAATTTGTGTAAGAACAGATTTTTTCTTAGATAATAAATACTCTGGGTATTTAATCTAGTATGATATGTATTGTTAGTAGAGACTCACTGGTGATGGTTGCTCGTACATCCTCTCTCCGGAATCCAAGAGCACTCAACTGGAAGGCAGCAGTGGAGCCGGCTGGGACCAACCGCACTGCCTCACCCACCACTGCCATCTTCACCACAGGGCCTCCTGAGGGTGCAGGTGGTGGTGAAGGTATCTGTGCCACCGAAGGAGCAGCCATCACGCCCACCTTCCAAGGGCTACCTGAAGAACAATTTAAATATGTTCAGCACAAGTTGTATTTGCTTGTCTGACAAATCTTATTGAGGAAGATTGAATGCTTTTTTAAATAACTGGAAAATATTCAGGGTAAGAAATCATAAATGAGTCATTATATACCACAAGATGGAGCAGGTATGCACCTGCATTGACAGAACACATAATCTGTACACAATTACTAGAGAAAAACACAATTACTAGAGATTATGACTGAAGTTAGTTTGTGACTGCAGTGCTTTACCAAACATGCACTAGGCTAAATTCTCTCTTTTGAAAATAGAATTAAACTGCTTGATATCAAATGTAGCCTTTTCTATTTTCTTAATATAGTAATTTTATTTTCTCACATATTTATTTCAACTGCTGTTAGTATTAGTAGTAGCAACTTAAGAAGTGCTTCAAGAGTTTAGGTCATTTTGCACATGAGTCCTCACCACGAATTGAATATAAAACAACTCTCACCAGTATAATATGTTGCCTACATGGTTATCTGGAGGTCTGTGTTGTTGTTTTGTAAAAGTCATAGCATATTGTAGTGACAATTGGAATTTGTTTTTCATAATATCAATCAAAGAGAATGCTTAAAATTTGTGAGACGTTATGAAAAGAGATATTTGGTGAAATGAAGCAGCTAGCTGCTTCAAGTGACCTTTCATTGCAATTATATAGATGCAAAATGGCATCTAGTTTCAACTGATGACAGTCAAAGCTGAAGAAAGTTAGAAACATGTATGCTTAGATAGGAAACAATGGATAAAGAAATGTAAAAAATTTAATAGAAATGATACTTACCATTGTTTCCTATTAAATCCTGACTCTTTCATATTTTCCTTTGCTTGAAAATGATGAAATATTATCAAAACTACTACCTGTAATTTATTTAAATTAGAAAGTACAAAATACCTTTGAGTTTGTTTTATAATTCTCACATGCTTTCTCCACATTTGTAAGTTTTAGCTATAGGTTGCCTCATAACCAGATAAATATTGATATTTTCTTGAAACACAAAAAATACAGAAAATCAAAACTCAATAAATATATGTGTTTAATAATTGATAAACATCAAATAAATACATTTTTCAAGTCCTATTTTTATTAGAATGCTACATATTATCATTGCATTTTCCTAGATTTTCCAGTAACTTCTGCCCCTACTCCATTAAGAATTACATTACTTATTTAATTTATGGGCTGGTTTATTTTTTTAAACATTAAATGAGATTTCGATTATTCTTAATGGAAATGATCTCCAGAGGAGTGCCGTTCAAATAAATTTAGAAACTTGCAAAGGCATTGCTCAGTATGCTAAAGAATGCTTGATTAATACTAACAGATGCAGAAGATGTGACAGTATGAATGGCAGAAGAGAGGAAAGAGATGTTTAATAGGAACAAAAATAACTATTAAGATATGCAGTGATTCTAAAACCAGACAACAGTGGCAATTGATTGGATGTAAAGACCATGGGCTAAGAAAGCTAATGCTTTGTGAAGACAGTGTACCAAACGGGAGGATGTGACAGACAATTTGGAAATAAAGGTTTCAACATGAGGAGAAGAAAGAGTTACAAAAAAGGGGCCAATGATAACACAAATAATAAAACAATTTTTGTATTAATTTATTCTGCAGATCATTCTAAAGGTGCATTTTCACTTGAGAGTAAATACTACCAAGTTGCTCTCACTAGCAGGCACTTGCCAGTAGACACACATCTGAGAGTAACTCGCTGGAAGTACAGTCATGAGCAAAAAAAACTCAAAAATTGCGGGTAACATAAGATTCGGGATACTCTTAAAATTCCTTAATAAATGTTATTAGTGATTATTTTATTATTCGGTGCTGATAACGTTTTCAGTAATATGTGTAGATTGTTTTAGGGTGTTTTTCATTATTGTTGCCTTAACTTTCATCGATACAAAATTTGAAAGTAATTTATTAGTAAATTAATCGAAAGCGAACACCGAAGGGATCTGCG
>KZ309189.1:718510-759176 GCA_000376725.2 Ladona fulva | reverse complement strand
TGCATATGGAGCTTTCAGTAAAACTCATATTTTTCGTGTCTTTTGTATTCCAAAATGAATACACACACAAAGTTAATCAGGGATCAGGAAAAATAACATAACATCGCAACATCGGACTGTTTTGTGCAAAATGCTAAGCAATAAAATGTAGCTCTTCATAAGCATGTAGAAGAAGAATTAATGGACATGTGAGCAGACACCTGAAGCAGGCACAAAATTCAAGAATAGGCAACTTTAGTTGTTTCAAATCTCGGGACTTTTAACTTCAATTACTCCAACCAACCGTACGGATGGTATTAGCTCTTCCAGAAATGTAGCAAGCAGAGATAAACCGCTGCTCTCTCGGATACGAGTGTATGAAGCTTGTATCATGTATATTAGGAGATTTCACAAATAGGCAATAACGTAACCGTCAACCTAGTAATTTCTCTTTCGACGACCATTTTTTATTATGCCATAAGGAATGCCTCGGAATGTAGAATAGTAAATCGAGAGTTAAAAATTACTGTATTCTTGAAGTAGATAAGGAGAGGAAACACTTATATCTAAGTTCTGTCACGTAATAGGAAGTAATTTAGTAAATAGGAAGTAAAGTAGTAGTAGTAGTAGTTGTTGGAAAGTGCACCAAAGAAGTAAACTGCAGGCAAGGAAAAGGCATTTATGATTAAATTTTATCATATTCGCCGGAATTTGTGGAACAAAGTTGCAAGGGAAACTAGAATATTCTTTCTTCATTCCTTAGCATTTATGATTTTTAGTTATAGCCTCGATAAGAACTTAACGCACACACAAAATTCGGTTAGGAGATTTAAACAACATATATTCATTTAAAACTTCTTTCCGCTCACATTCCCAGGAATTACCGCAGAACATATTATGCTCCCTTAGCTTAATATTTAACTCTAGAGTTGATTGGTTTTTCTTTAAGAGAAGTTGCTAAGGAGTAATAAGCGGTGCATCAGGAGGAACTTGGATCACCTGCATCCGAACTCATTTCTGAAAGAATGAATTTATTACTTTTAATATTGATCGCAGATCCCTTCGGTGTTCGCTTTCGATTAATTTACTAATTAATTACTTTCAAATTTTGTATCGATGAAAGTTAAGGCAACAATAATGAAAAACACCCTAAAACAATCTACACATATTACTGAAAACATTATCAGCACCGAATAATAAAATAATCCCTAATAACATTTACGAAGTCTTTAACTTCCTGTTTCATTACTTTCAATACCTGAACCCATTTACGTAACATTGCAAAGGTTAGTTCTAATAGAAATATTATTACTGAAGATCCATGTGAAATATCCGAGATAAGGTTTGCCATCACTTTTTGGAACAGTTTTCTAAGATTACATATCGGGCATATTTCTGATAATGTTGGCGACAGTAGGTCAGAAAATACGATTGCTCCATGCACCTGTTCTCCTTCCGTTAGGGAATCAGCGAGTCAGAGGTCCATAACGTTATTTTGTGGTAAAAAGACGTATTCGATTTGATTGACGATTCTAAATTGCGAATTCATTCAATCTGCACTGTCTATAACTCATACATTTTGAGCTACCATTGCGTATACGCAACGTTTCCATCAATGTCTTTCTTAAAATTAGGTCCGTCCTTCTAAATGGGTGTCCGCTACAGTAGCCGCTCGCGATGCTCCTACCATTTCTTTAAACCGAACCCTTGCAGCGAATATAAGTACCGTTATATTTGAGGTAGACTCCATACAGTGTTGCAACATGTTCCGCAGAAGGAGTTTTAAGAGTATCCCGAATCTTATGTTACCCGCAATGTTTTTGAGTTTTTTTTTGCTCATGACTGTACCTGAGAGCTACCTGAGACTTTTCTAAAGTGTTTGGTAAATTTAATATCACCGTTTAAATGTATATATGGTGATGTATATGCATATATGGTGATGTATATGCATATATGTTAGCAGAACGGGGAAATGAAATTGATTTAAATCATAATTGATAAATAAAATACTAACTGATAGATACTGGACCCTAAATAAAACATTAGATAGTTAACGTAATTAATGAGAGGAATAATTATTTACCCAATTCAAAGCATGATTGTCATTTTTGAGATCACTGTGACGAACATACAGATCTTAAGCGTTCCTGGTGGATACTGTGTAAAAAGGCTTCTCGGGTTAAACCCAAGAATCCTTTTACACACAATGATGAACGTTCACTTCTGAATGTACTTGTGGATTATCCAAATGAGAGAATTAAACTGGCTAGTCAGCCTCAACTACTGCATCAAACGGATCTTAACAATCAACTCTAGATTAACATAGAAGAAGGGTCAAAAATAAGGACCAATATGTTAAAGTTTTTCTTAACGACTCCTTGTTTTTCAATGAAACGAATTTAAAAATCAACCGAAAATTCATCAATTTGAACTTCGAATAAGAACTTCCATATTACATACTGGCACCTATGGTTAAGTGGGTAGCGTATGCGGCGGCGATTCACAAGATCGCGGGTTCAAATCCACTGATGTTCTCTCTTTTTCGACTTTTTCCTCCGAAAATTTAGGTCCTTCTCGTGAATATTTTATCAATTTGAACGTTACAATAACAAACAACTCTTTGCTGTTTTTGCGCTTCATTAATTTTTTTTCTGAATAATACTTAGTATGTATCCGGTAAATAAATTAATCATCGACGGCGATGTTTTCAAAGCAAATTCGTTGTACGATTCGCTGGTATGCGAAAAAGGTACTGAAGACTGCCGTAAGAATAATCTCAACTTTTTGCATATTATAGCGAATAAGGTGGTGACTACAGTTCAGCTTTGAGAAGAAATATAAGAGTGCATTAAAAATTACGTGTACATGCCGGATGCAAAAAAATCAGTTTAACCAACACTCATTCACGCACTGATATTTCCTTTCTCATATTAGTTAAAAATTGCAGGTCTCACCGATTCTACAATAAGCTCAACTTCACTGCTTGTAAGTCTGCAAAAATTCTAAACCGCAGCGCATCTTTAATTTCTGTATTAACGCTTGGTCAGTTCTGGAAGCACGCCTTCTTTCAATCCACGGCTTAAAACAGATGCTTTTTTCTGTTATTCTTCCTCGTTTTAGAATAAGTTAGAATGACTACAGCCGCTGCGATATTTCTAAAGTGAGAGGACATCTTGACTGCTCTCTGGAATTAATGCAGTGGACAGGGATTGGAAAGATTTCTCGAGAGCGATCTCGGCAAGAAGCTCGCAGCGTGCTCTCGCGAGTATTTCTAGCTAAAATCAGCTCTCGAGCGGATCACTACCCGACAGTGACTCTCGAGAGTTACTCGCGTGAAAACTCTGGAAACTTACCTGTAAGACATTTTTCGATGACAGCCACTCGTCGTTAACCAAGTACGTATTAACGAGGGTGTCGATCACCAAGGTACCACTGTATTACCTACGGTAACATATTTGCACAGCACTCAATCACGCGAAATTTTCCCAAAACGATGTATCACGTAAATGACATCGTGGTTTTTCGATGTTTATGTTTTACGATGCCAAATTCTAGAGTGTTCAGTCCTTGGATGTAAAAGCGGTCAGCGCTGTGTTCGCCAATTAGAACACCTTATGATTATTATGATAGGAATTGCTTCGATAGAGCGGAAGGAAACCAATTTCATATCCTCGACATCGAAAAGACTGCATTAATTGGCAGGAGAATGAAGAGCCGACCTACATAGCAGCTAAGTGTGTTACTTCGAAAACGAGATTTTCCGAGAAGAGAAAAGCATGAAAAAGTACGAGAAACACGACTAAAAAGAAAGCTGGAATAAAAGAATGACTTCTCCGTTGTGTGCTCTGAGAAATGGTCGGAAAAATTGGTAATTTTCCGTCGCTTCGAGGGATGAAATGCGAGTAGAATATTAGCCCTTAATTAGCTGCTTAGGGTCAATACAACCCCTGAACTTCCTTCAGTAATAGTAGTATTGTTAAAAGTGCTTCGACAGCTTAGGTCATTTCGCACGTGGGCCCCCACGGGCTTCCTTCAGTTAAACGGAAACTTTTAAAGATACTTCGGACAGTTTTTAGTAACTGTATTTTCAGTCTTATAATGATCATATGAATCTCGTCATTGTGTATGTTACCAAATATACAAAAAATGATGAAAATATTAAGAATTGAAAAAATTAATACTTTTTGGTATGAGCTGTATGCAAAAAATAATGGCTAAATATCAATAGAACGATATTACTCGCGCAATGTGCACGATTTTATCAAAGAAGAAGAAGATCTCTTCTGCTAAGAGAAGACATTAATGGGCAAACAAATTAAAAAATTCATTTTCAGACAGTTTTATAAAATCTTCACAATTTGGAATTTTGTGTGGATAAAGTTGTCCTCTTAACGGCTACGAAACTATCAAAAATTCGTTTCTAATCATCATTCTTAGCTTCCTTTTTTCGCATCTTCCGAATAGCGGGAAGCCGTATTAATGGTAGTCGTAGTATTGTTAAAAGTGCTTCGACAGCTGAGGTTATTTCGCACGTGAGCCCCCACTGGGAATCGAACCCGGGACCGCTTTCATTGAAGTCGAACGCGCTATCCTATCCGGAAACCTCCGTATTAATGATCCTAAACAAGATTACTTGAATCTTACAAGTAAAAATAAATTAATACCATCCGTTGGAGATGACCCCCTATGGACGAAGTCGCGGGACGAAACGTCGCGGTGGGCTAGAATCGAAAAAGCTAGCTAAAAATACTTAAGTGGTTAAGAGTCTGGACCTTAAAATTTCGCGTGGCCACTCTAGAATACATTCTACACGTCACTACATTAATCACTTTTGTTAAATCTGGAGAATTAATAGTCCACAGGGGAACCAAATTTGATGAAAAATGCTGATAGTCGATTTTCCTGCGGAATCCTTCCAGTCGATGTCAAACCGATAACCGAAAATTTTTCGGGTTTTATACGTCGAAGTATTATGCATCCGCCCCTTATCTTTCATAATTACTCGTTTTAATACTCAGTTTAGTATAAAATTTATTAAATTTCTTTAGGCCGACTTCTTCAAAATCTGAAGACATTTTACGGAAATTTGCTGAATGTGTACGGTAGACGGTAGTACGTATATAGTACGGTTCTGTTTAAACTCCCGTAAACCTCGATTTTCAAATAATTGATGAAGAATGTTTGTGCGATACTTCATATAGGAGTGCCACTTCCAAAATTCTCTTTACTTTCAAAGATAGTGTCAATTATGTGACATCAATATTATAAATATCTACACCAAATGGCAATGACAGCAGCAAACAAATCTTTCTTTTAGTAGGCATATTGGAACTCTTCAATTGCTCATCATTTTTCGGTGTTGAAATTTCCCTGGTTTCCAGATAGCCAAGTGGGCAACGCGGTCGACTTCGACGGAAGCGGTACCGGGTTCGATTTTCGGTGGAGGCTCACGTGCGAAATGACCTAAGCTGTCGAAACACTTTTAACAGTATTACTACTACTACTACTACTACTACTACTGAAATTTCCCTTTTCAGTTTCATATGCGCTAAGATTAGAGCGATAAATATTTTGAAAACAGTTGGAAATTAAATTCATTAGATAAAAACACAATTTTAACGATATTTTAATACGATTGAAACGTCTTCCTGACTCATCAAAACAAAATCTCTCTTCTAGAACTTCCATTAACCTTCCACTATGCAATTCTGTCAGTAGAATTTTGCTTTTTATTTTCATAATCTCGCATCTTCGAGTATCAACTCCGCGTTCTTCCATTATAACTCAGTTTTACATGCGCAATACCCTTTCTCTTCCAGTTATGAAATAGTGCACTAGAGAAAATGTAGATTGGCATAATCAATTCTTTTATAATCAGAATGAACATCAAATAGCCGATTTTTTCCGCTCAATCTAACGTGTTAAATGCAGATATCACATACAAAATTATTAAAAAGGCGACGAAATAAAAGGACGGGACTTTCTCTAAGAGTCCAGCCGAATGAGTGGAGAAGAACCATTTGATCGCGAAGTAAAGTCAAAAGCAATGAATTTTAAACGGTAAACAGTCCAAAAAGTCTTAACTTACATCGATAACTTCATTAGCTATATTTTCAACGCATTCTGATTTATTTATTATCGAACTAATTATATAATGTTTTACACGGGTCATTTCACTGTAAAGAGAGTTGGAGGTGGTGATTTTGATAATTAAAACATAGGAATATCGAAGGTGGCACTTTAGGCAATATTAATACTTCTATCTACTAATCCAATCTTTCGATCGATTTGAAAAATGGGTGGAAAAAGAATGGGAGTATGTGTCCTGGGCACACATTATAACCACAATTTCTTTATTGGTAACGGAAAGACCCCAATCGTCTGATGCAATTCGTACTCATCTTCGTCTAAGTAACGAGTACAATTTCTTCAGGAACACGTCCGTGAACTACAATTTTAATACCTAAATAATATCTTTAGAAAATGCAACATTATGCTGTCTTTAATTTTCTAGGTTCGATGCTCGAGGTGTCCGAAAGCTGACACATTATGGGCAGACTTCTTGAACAGAATGCTACGCTGAGGGCAGACGTGAAGGCACGCGTGAGATCGGCGTCCTACATAAATCGGAGGGCATTGCACTCCATCCGTGGACCCTTCCGGTGACAGGTCACTATGAGCGTATAACATCTCCTTTAAAAGCAGTGAGTGCGGTCAGGGCTAAATAAGCAGGAAGTGATTCTATGACGTCATCAATGATCCCGAGATTCATTATTTGCCCAACTTTGCAAATCTATATGCACACGACGGTGATTACTACGGTAGATAAATTTATGTTTATTTATCCGTTACAATAACTCTTCGTACGAAATACGCCGAAGCAATTTCAAAAAATCAATTCTACGAACTTCTCAAAGAGATAGAAATAGGGATTTTTGGACAATTTCTCCATAAATGCGTGTTTGTTCATTTTGACCGATTTCAGCCTTTTTTCTTTTGGAAATATAAATTAAAACTAATGGACCGACGAAATTGAGAAAATATAGGAAATTGAATCAATAGAAAGCAAAAAGATAGAAAATTGAATAAAGATTCCTATTTTGGCCAAATTTTGAAGCAAAATTGCGAGAATTTAAACAAAAAAGACAAACGTTTAAAGAAATTTCGTCCCCTTAAGGAAGGCGCCTGGTTTAGAAGGGCAAGCCCCATTTCTATGTCAATTCCTCCATTATGTTAGTTCGTGGTAATAAAAAATTATTACTCGAGGAGAGAAAATCTAATCTTCAAAGCGAATTTTTAAAAATTTAAGTTTTTTTTTGGAAATTTCTTTAGGAAAAACGGTAACGTATAAAGCTTTATAAGCGAGTACAAACCTATATTGTTACTTTGAGAGTACGGAAAACATTTCTTCATTGAAGATTAACAAAATTTATCGTATATATCATAGGATATCTACAGGGCGTTCGCGAAAGCTTTACCAATTGGTGTGCATTCTAGCGTCTACAATCTCCGTTCAAATTTTAAAAACAGATTTTTTTCTTATAGAATATAAAATTATCTATTCGATGAACCTCAAAAATCATACAATTTTTTTTTAAATATGAAACGCCAGCCAAGTGAATATTCCGATTTTGACGAAAAAAATGCCTTCACTTTTAACAATAATAATTGTTTAAATTAATAATACCAATATCTGAGGTTCACCTAATAGAGAATGTAATGCTCAAAAAGCATGCAAAAGGAAATCTTGATAGTAGAAATAGTTTTTGAGTAATCGTGCACACCAATTTCAAAAACAGTATTTCGAGAAAAACGAATTTAAAGTTTTTGTTATGAATATCTACCATAAATAATAAACTTACAGTTGTTAACTGCTTATCTAATATACCTAGTGCATATGGAAAACTTTTTGCGTCTTTATAACAGTCATTCAGCTCCATTTTTTCTCTCTATGAATTATTCGAGCCTCCATCGCACTGCTCAAGCTTCGGCTCTCCTGCCTCGCCAACCTCTCGTAGTCATAGATGTCGGCGTTAATCTTGAATTGCAGCCTCATTTCTACGTCAATTCTTCCATTATGTTAGTTCGTGGTAATCAAAAATTATTACTCGAGGAGAGAAAATCTAATCTTCAAAGCGAATTTAAAAAAAAGATGAGGTTGACTGTGGATATTACTAAACCGGGATATGGTAACCACAAATAATGGAAATACAGTTAGGCGTTTCTTTGACAGACCAAGTCTAGCAGCTGAAATAACCGGTTGGAAATTGAAATTATTTTCATTTATATTTGCTCTTTTATGAAATGAGGGAATGAGGAAGATGAAATAGATATGGATGAATTTTACTTTTAGAATGATAAGACTTTTGTGTATTGTCTGTTTCAAATTATTAAGTTTTATATTATCAACCATACTTCAATACTAATTATATAAAAATTTACCTATAAGGGATTGACGGGGATCTCATAAAAACATTCGCCAATATCTTGAAGACAATTTCAAGCGGTTTAATGCTAAATGAAATAGCTTTCAGAGATTGTTGCTGGGTTACAGCAGAGATGTATGTGCAATTATATCCATGGTATTACATGCCACCGACAGTACATAAAGTATTGATACATGGAGATGAAAAAGCTAAAGAATCAATTCTTCCGTTGGGACAACTAACAGAAGAGGCGATGGAAGCCCGAAAAAAAGAAACCAAGAAATATAGAAAATGATTCACAAGGAAACACTCCCAAGTACCTACCAACGAAGATTGATTCTAACATCAGATACGTTGATATCCATATCGGCAAATTTGAAGCTTCGAAAGGATCGAGGATAATGAGTAAAGAAGTGAAGGGGCTACTTAGCATGGACTATGAAGAGGATTTGGCATATGGAAATGAAGATTCCTCTGAATAGAAATGTATTTAATGAAGAGAAGGTAGGATATAAAAGCATGTGGTTATGTTTTAAAAATGGCTTAGTTCTAAATTTTTTCAGTTAGCATCCTCCATGAAATTGTGTTTTTCTACTAAATATGCTTATCTAAGATATTCACGGAGTATAATAGTACTCAAAAACTACGAAAAAAACATTTAAAATTATGTTGGTCCGTAGTTCCTCTTAAAGCAAGTGAGCCTCACGGAGGACGGTGCTCCTTCGCGCGGATTAAGTCCTTGCAGCGTTTTCGAAAAGTCGGTTTATTTATCGATGGCGCAAATATTTCAGATTCCTCTTCAGGAAGCTTCAAAGAACATCGTGGTATAAGTTATCCCGTGACACTCGATGTCACTTTCTACTATTTTCCTCGCTTTAGGTAAAAATTTGCTCTAAAATAAGGGTTCGCCATTTTGTTATGTACAGTATGTAAATATTCAAGGGTGATAAAAAATGTTACGTCTTATGAAGGAGAAAGAACATGTTTATAACATAGAATTAGTTTTCATCCGATCATTATCTTCGTTTGAGTTCACCGGCGGTTTGAAGTTGAAGATTTTCGCGAAAAATCAAAATCCGAAATTTTTCGCAAAATTTAGTCAAGTTTGACCCCCTGTATAAATTGAATGCGTAGGATCCAACGTAAATAACCTCCATATTCGTATGTAGAATTTATTCAAGATTGGAATTCTTCTTCGTATCTCTGCTCTTTTTCAACATGGAAGAAATAAAGAGTTTTTACATACCGCTTAATACGCTATCCAAGTTATACCGCGGTTTCTCACTCAGCCTCCTTAACGGGTTTTACTGTGTAAGTACGATGTTGATTTTGTTTAGCCAAAAGAAGAATTAGTTAACGATTTTGTAATTAGATTATAATTCCTTAACATTTTGGTGCTAAAAATTAATAAAACGATAACTTCTTTCACAATAAGTAATTAGTTACTTTACTACCAATAATTATTGTTATCAATTAATTATTACAAATATTAACTTTGTATTCCTTCAACTTATACATTTGTCTCTTCATAATATTACAAAACTGGGAGTAGTAATATAAGGCTTAAAAATTGTGATCTCGGAATAAGTCATTTCTTTTTCCGTGCCTCAAGTAGAGTTATAGCGTGATTTCTACTATAACTATTCATTCAATTCATCGCAAATTACATACAATTTTTGTTCAAATTATTTCAGTACCGTTGGAATTTTTTCACATTATTTGCGTCGGTTTCAATTCCGTTTATATACCCGCGATAACATTCGCCCGCAGGGAATCCACACCCGTTGTTTATGAATAAAACGGCGGGTTAACAGTTGACATAAATACCTATACCTTTTCACGGAATGAATATGCTGTTTGGAAATATCATTTTACGAGAGCAGAATGAATAGAAAAACCTATACAAAGGCCAAGTCCCTTACAGCCCAATCTTGTAGATTCTTTCAGGTGGTTCTTAATTGCAATACTTGAATTGCAGCGGTAAAGTAAATGAATATGTCTTTGTTAGATAGCCTTTTACAATCATACAAATAATTGACTCCTGGGAACTGTTTCATTCTTACATCTTAGTGTTCAAAAATTGCATTACGGAACAGGGAATAACTGCAGCTTTCAACAAAATGCTCATTTATCTTTACTTACAAAAACAAATGGAAAAATGTAAATGTTTCAATATTCTTAATGACATATTCTACTGGAAATTCGCGGGATCTGTTTATGTAAATATGACTGTTTTCGTTTCTAATACAGCCGTAAGAGAAATTTTTTTCCCAACCTCTAGATTGTAGGTAATTTTGGGTTTACCGCCACTTTGGGACCGCTTCCACCAAACGCGGACGCGTAGCCCACACGGCTATATAACGTTCATCGATGGAAATTGGATTCCGTCCGTTTCATCGCTTTCTGATGACAAAAAGTAAAATATTTGACTAATATTGGAAAGAAACTTCCTGGAAAATTACCAATATCTCGGGGCTACATCTAAGATTCTTGAAAACAGTTGATATTACTGTTATTTTTTTATTTTATGTATACCAAGATCATCGAAAAGAACTAATAATTTCATAATCTACAATTTTGCCCGAAACTCTCAACTCAATCTTCACTGATCGCTCAGAGCGCCGGCCTCAGACAAGTGAAATTGAAATATTTACAATATGAATGGAAATCGACGGAATTATTATTTCTGCCCGAGTTTAAAGATTCGGGTGTTTTTCTTAATGTAAATTATATGAATATTGGAGAATCTTTTTCATTGTGGATAAGAAAATCGAGAGAGATATTCTATCGTAAGACTCGAATGTTATTAATTTTCGTACCAATTACTCCACAATAATCTAAAATATTTGGTAATCTTAGTCGTTCGTTTAAGAAGTAAAGTCCATTACGACTGTTCACATTACAAACACAGCAGTTAAATCTGATTCATTACAGAAACAGTCCTTCGTTGTTTCGTTGCCGTTGAAAATTACGTTGACAGATCTGTCTAGAAAATTTAATCATCCGAAACTTACATTCGTAAATCCTTACTCGAAATAAATTCAAAATAAACGGCACAAAGAGAATCGAACAAGTCGAGATAAAACATTTCCCATGAAAAGTTAATTTTTCTCGTTAACTGTAATTGCATTGCTAAGGCAAAAGGAAGGAATATTTTCGAACTATGCGAATGGAAAATGGATAAGTGAGATTAAGCCGCATTCTGTTTAAAAGCGGACACAAAAATTCAATAACAAAATTAGATTTATAACAACGCAGATTGAGGCTTTAGTAGTCATAGCGAAAAAAGTTATATGTATAGAGCGGGTTGTTTTACAACTGCCGTTGTTTTCCCTCACTCAGCTTCCATTTCTCTCTATCGTAGCATTCCTCTTCCCTCATTTCCCTTGCTGCCATGGCTTCCTGAATTCCCAGTCTCCAATTCCTTCTTGGTCTTCCTCTTTTTAACTTTCCTGGAGGTGTCCATTTCCATATTTGTTTGGGCCATCTGGTATCATCCATTCTGTAGGCGTGGCCAAACCATCTGAGTTGTTTCCTCTGTATCTCTTCATATATATCCTTTTCCATTTCCATTATTGTTTCAATTTTTACTTCTATTTTAGTCTACTCTTTCTGCAACTCCTTCTGGTGTAATCCCTCTCGGTCGTCAATAGCCAATTTTTGTTCCTTTCCTTTATGTCCCATACTTCTGCCCCATACGTGATCACACTTTCTACTATTGTTTTATATATTCTTACTTTTGTTTTCCTGGTAATATGTTTATCTCATAATATAGAATTTAAAGCTTTTATGATAGTTCTTCCCCTCATAATTGTAATGTTAATTTCTTGGTCGCTACTTCCGTTTTTATCCAATATCACTCCCAAGTACTTTACGGTGGTTACTCCTTTTACGTAATCATTTTCTAATGGTAGATCTGGCGTTTCCTCAATTCCAATCACCTGATATTCTGTCTTGTTTTTATTTATAGTGACTCCAAACTGCTTTCTTGGCGAAAAAAGTTGTCCCGCCGAAATTCTTCCAAATACCGATGAAGCACACTATATTATTGGATGTCCTAAGAGACGCACCTTTTTGGGCCTTACCGTCATTTTCTAAAACAATTGCACATATTTAAATGACCCCGTATCCCAATATTGTTCATTACGTCATGTGAAAATAAAACGAATAATATACTAACTACAAGGAGCCGTTGGCAGAACTATTTAACATAGAAGCAGACAGAGTGAAAGTAAAAAGTGTTATAGGTTTCTTCGCCGTAGACCCGTGTTCGAGAGAAAATTGACAAGAAAGAAACTCAAATTGCTCAATATCCGATTCCGACCCGTTCGATTCCTCTCTCTATAAATTTTTCTTCTTCTTTTTTATTTTTTTCGTAGTAAACAGTATTGTAATGATAGCAATTACCGTGAATAATCATAATTATATCCATTTTAATAGTTATTACTATTCACAAAAACACACAACCATTCGGGAATATTAAACCGATTAGCCGGGATTCGAACCCGGGACCTTAGTGTTGGAACGCTAGCACGCTAACCACTCCGCGGCCGGTTAACTACTACTTTTCCGTTATTTATACTTTTAACTGGATGAGAAGCCGTAAATACATTCGTAAAATGATAGTTAACCAGTTAAAATAATTTTAAATAATAATGATAATTATATCTTCTTTGCGAAAGCAATCGATTAGAGAAGTAGAGTCATGGTGCATGCACCCCCTGCCACACGCCGAAATGCGACTTTCAGGGTACATATGTAGATTGAAGCCCAAAGGGTTAGATTTTCATTTTTAAGTTGCTGAAAATTACCAGTGGCGTATGGAAGGAGGTTTATTATCTTACCTAACCTATCCTATATGATATTTCCCAATAAGATGTTGTCTTGAAAACAAAGGGATAGATTTATGGAATATTGGCGTATTGCAAGGGGTGAAAACGTAGGTTTGCCAACGGCTCCTTGTTAGATTTACTCAACGATTAAAATCGCTTTTCTTGGTGTAATTTCCAAGTCGAATTATATTAATGCGTCACTTAATAACGGATTCTTGGCCGCGCCACTGCCCTTCCCACGAACCCACTGTTGGTTTACGGCATTCACCCGAAGATCTCGAGTCTAAATCACCAAAAATTTGCTCACTTCCGATGGAAGAATAAAAAAAGGCTATGGAAACGATGAGCAACTGAAATATCTCCAACGCCAACATAAATATCAACAAGAATTATTTACTGGTTGGCTTTCCAAGACTGAGGTCTCGGGTTCAATTCCCGAACACGAGCCAGGATTGTCTTGGCTTGCGACAAGGTTGTTTGCCATTTGCGTTAGAGTTGAATGTATATCATTGATGAAGTCTGCTTCCAGTATAGAAATATGAATAGATTCCTGCGATGAATTGGATTACCAGCTGCATCCACTAAACCAAGAAAAACTGAATTGATAGCCTTCTTTCCGTTTTTAAGTTCAGTAAGTAAGTTCATTCAGATGTTATTATAATACTCGTTAGAGCTGTTTGACGTTCTATGAGGTTTTGATTTTATTAGGTAATGTATTAATCAAAAATCATAACATGTCAATAGTTAGTTAGAGATAAATTTTAAATACATAGTATTTTGAAACCTATTTGGAATGAAAAATGAAAGTATATTAATTTCAATACGTGCCTGATGTTCTTATTTCAAAATGTAATTTTTATAGTTGTTTCTCAAACACCAAAATTTTTCTTCAGTACGCATCATTAAGATACTGTTACGATTGACGAAATAGTGGGGAGGAAATTAAGAAATCCAATGAGCAACAAACAATTGGGACACTTCGATGACGATGCAATTTTATTTCGATGAAAAATTTGGGTTTAATCAGTGAAGTTTCTTACAGATATGATGTTGTTTCATGCATGCATAGATGCATGATCACTCAGGAAATGTCCGGCGTATCAATATTAAAAATTTTATATTACAGTTATTTGATTACTAAAATGGTCGAAATTTGTTACGTAAACGCATAAAGGAAACATTACAAACCGTTATTTCTGTAATGGGTCTTACGACTCAGTTACGTTTTAGGACTGCGCTCTTGACTTGTTGCAATAAATAGCATGGAAAATGTATACCTTCCCCTAAGAAGTGCTTTACAACATAATTCTTCAATGAAAAAATACGTCTTACACGACATTATATACGGTATTCTCGTAATGGCATGATATTTTTCTTTGAGAGTAAAAAAAATGAGACATTATGAGTTTTTTGTGCGAAGGAAAAACGCTGACGAAAATTTGAACATCCGATGAAAATCCATAAAAATCAAAACATACATCTTCTCCGTACTTTCTGTATTTTACATACAACAGCGCTTACAGTAAGGAAACTAAATCACAAAAATATCCTATGGTTATATTTTAGCACTAAGGAGCTCAAGAGATCAAAAATTGCAAAGAGTCTAACCTGCAGTATCCATTACTTCTACAAATGTTTTTTTTATAGATGGGCTGTCAAGTATTTTTACTTTTTACCATTGACTAACTTCCTAAGTTATCTCGCAACATATACAAGCACAATAGATAATAATTATTCAATACAATCTCTTTTAGTATATTAGATACTAGCCAAAATATTTACAGAGGAGTTAAGATCAATTTATAGCACCATTAGCGGAGAATATCCTTGAAAAGTAAATGCAAATATATACATGAGGTGATTAGAAGATATGCATCTACAAATTCGCCTTAAATCATGTGACAGAGAAAAGGCGGACGTGACCCTTTTAATAATAGACTGGAATGCGGGGACTCCAGATGCTTCATTTTGAGGGATTTTGGTTAACTCTTTAGGCAGTCCTCTAGCCATCGGCCCATCCGAAATTTAAAGAAAGATTTTGAAAATATATTTACTTTTCATAAAACAGAAAGGATTATAAAGAACATTACAATAAGTGTGAAATTGAGATATCGTCAAATTAACATTTTACAGGCATAATTCCCACCATTTTTTTCTAACCTAGGGATTACTTGGGAAAATCGATTAGAAATAAACGGCCAAGCAAACACTTCTTCAATAACGTTAAATGACGTGGAATTGAGAGTTAGGATCTTCTTTTCTAATTGAAAATTCAAGGTAACGGATTTTTACGTGATAGATGCTCCTCTGAATGAACTATTCTAAAGATTTATACAGAATTTTTTTTTAATTCTTACCATAAGATCGATGATTCTGTTTCTTTAAGTATTACTACACTTTATTTTTAATAGATTATTTCCAGTAAATTTAGAATAAAATCAGCCTAATTTTAACTAGCATAATTTCATTATTTTATTTTGGTATGAGAGCTACGGTGTTATTGTGCTCTAGTTACTTTCAGTAGCAATTCGCCACTCAATACAACCATACTTTCAAATTATTGCTTTTTATTTGTCTAAATACTTAAATTAATTATTGTCAATCCGTTCACATGTCTTAAATCACATTCTGATTGTGAAAAAATTGGTGGGATTCTCAAATTGTGTAAATCGTGACGTAAAAGTCTCTCATACTCCAAAAGTGCGTAAAATATCTTCGATGATTTTTGTTTTATACAAGGAAATACATCACACAGCTGATAGGTGGGTCAGATATCTTATCTGGTGTCTGATTAACCAGAAAATCAGCAACTCATCCATTCCAGAGTACTGTGGATCTTTATTTGCTGCTCTATATTTACAATTATGATGTTATTGTAAACATTTACGGGAGTTTCCAGTACACTGCAGCGTTTATTATTTTATTTACAGGTTTTCGCCGCAGTTGGACAGAAATCTGGTGACAGCGTATAGATATGTACATTAATTATTTACAAATCAATAAATAAATATTACAGTAATGAATATGAATAGATTACCGTCTATTATAATATCATTAAACTATCATCAAGATTTTTCAGAGCTCCTGGTAGGCCTTCACGGCTTCCGTGGTGGCACACACGCCCCCCGCCGTACTTTCCCTACTCCTCTCACATTTCGTTTCTTAAATTCTATTCCCACCAATACACTAACTTTAAACATATTTACGTGACATGAAACACTGCTTTCACAACTATTTTAACAAATACAAGTATTCTACAACTACATATCGAGAGCACATTTCTTTGTAAATGATTTTAGATTTTTAGGAAAGGACTCAAAGAGCGATTCAGATAACATGTTCCACTCGGCTATGCATTTATTGAAAGAGTATTTAGTTATATTAGTTCTCTGAGGACCAAGTTTTATTTTATGGTTATGACCTCCTAAAAAAATTGGCGTTTCTATTAAAATTTCAAAACCATCCCATCCCTTTCTGCCCACAATTATCTGTTAAATACATCCCAGTCTGTTTGTTTTCCTCCTCTTTTCCAGCGATCCGCCTTTAACATTTCTGAGACGCTCTCTCTTTTCCTAAACCTGCCCATAACATAAAAAGCTGCCTTTCTTTGAACTCTATCTAATTTGTTTATGCGACAATTCTCATAAAGATCCCATACTGTCGTACATACCATGTTCTAAGATCGACCGAACCAAAACACGGTAACCCAATTCTTTTGCCTTCTTGCTGCTTCCCTTTAAATTTCTCATGATGTTATGTAGTGCTCTATACGCTTTCACTACCAAATGATCTATGTCTACATCCCAATTCAAGCTTCTTTTAAATATAATTCCCAAATATTTACAGTGATCAGACGTTGATATAATTTCTCCATTGAGATGATATCTATGGGGTGAAATCGTTTTCTTACTTGAAAATGTGATGTGCATACTTTTACTCACGTCTATACTGATTTTATGTTTTTTAATCCAGTCTTCTAACGAAATTAAATTCCTCTGTAACGCGTCCCTATCCTCGTTACTTTTTATAGGTCTATAAATTATGCAATCATCAGCATATAAGCGAATATTAGACCTAATGCAATCAGGCAAGTATTAATATAAATTAGGAAAAGTAAAGGCCCGATGACACTTCCTTGAGGTACTCCATAGGTTACATTGACATCTGTAGAATATTCCCCATTCACCCTTACCTTTTGAGTTCTATCAGCAAGGAAATGGTTTATCCAAATGATTACCCTTTCATCAATATTTAATTTTCTTAGTTTGAATAGAAGTGTCTCATGCGGAATTGTATCGAATGCCTTAGCGAATTCTATGACAATACCATCTACTGTATCCTTATCATCTATCGCGTTAGCTATATCCTGATATAGTTCCAATAATTGAGTTTCGCATGGGTGACCTTTTCTAAGTACGTGCTGGAGCTCGCTAAGCCAATTGTTCTCTTCCCAGTAATTTCTACGGTATGCCGCTACAACTTTCTCCATAATTTTACAAAAAACGGGAGTTAAGCTAACTGGCCCGTAGTTTTTAATGTTTGTTTTATCTCCACGCTTATAAAGAGGTATAACTGAGGCCTTTTTCCAGTCTGTTGGCGAGCAATAATTATTTAGAGATGCGTTAAATATTAATTTTAGGTAAGGAATGATTTTCATTGATACTTGCTTTAGAGCCTCTGTTGCTATATCATCTGGTCCTCTCGAATTATTGTTTCCAAAATGCTTAACCTTTTTATGAATATATCCACCCCGATTCTGAAAGGGTATAGGTGAAAGTACAATGTCCGATTTTATGGCGATATTTTAATCGTTAACTACGACGGGTTCGTGTTTTTGATAAATTCTACCAAACCAACTATTGAATATATTTTCCTGATTTATACTATCGAAAATGTTATTCCTAGTTTCATCACATATCGTTGTAACTTTTTGCGTGTCATCCCTCCTACGCCTAAGATATTTGTAAAAATCATTGGAGCCTTTTCTATAAAGTATTTTCTCTAGAAAATCATATTTCGCTTTCCGTTTTTCTGAATTTAGCTCCTAAAGTATTTTTTATATTTTACCAGCTAATTTACTCCTTTATTTTTATTCCTATGCGCATTTCTAACCTTACGTTTTAATCTACATATATTTTTGTATTAATACTTGGGATATGGATTTTTCCTAAGCTGCTTAAAGGGTACAAAGTTTTTAATTCTTTCGTGCAGCATTTTCTTAAATCCACGCCACATTTCTTCTACATTTCGGCTATTTCCGACCCACGGAACAAAATTTTCATTTAGATAGTTCTGGAAACCAGTCGCATCTCCCCTCCTATACTGCCATACGACATTACAGAATTCCTGTCTCGGGCTATGAGGTTTCCAATCGACATCTACGTATACTCCATCGTGGTCGCTGATTCCTGGGACTTCTTCTACTTCGACGTATATATTGTTCGGTCTCAAAAGATAGACATCGAGAACGATTCCTCCCCTAGTTGGGAAATCGACTACCTGGACGAAACTCCCTTCGTTAATTAGTTTTTCTACTGCGATCTGTGCCCTACCACAGTGGGGGCCCAGGACACATTGCCAACTAACCATCGGTAAATTGAGGTCCCCTGCTATTCACGTGTCTTGTTTTGGGTTGTTTTCGTTGAGTAAATCATTAAACCTATCCAACAAGTACATATCCTATCCTTCTTAACTAACAAAGAAGGAATTACCATTCGATACGTCGATAATTACGTCGATAGAAAAAGCGAACTTACATAACCAGCATTATCCTAATGTGAGGAGCACAGTTTGATTATTTGCCGATCACACTCTTATATACAGAGAGATAATGTCAGAAGAAGATAGCAGTATCCTACAGAAGGACCTAAACGTTATATCAAGTTGGTGCAAAGATTGGCAGCTTGACTTGAATACTAAGAAGTGCGTTACGATGTCTTTTACCCGTTCCACCAACGTAATTAGCGTACAGTATGAAATTTCATCATACTCACTAGAGTTCGTGCGTCACAATAAATACCTAGGAGTTACAAACAGTAGTAGTTTATCGCTCAAAGAACATATTAGTGATATTATAGGAAAGGCAAATAGAATGTTGTGATTGACAAGTAGAACCCTGAGAGGATGTCCATCAAAAGTCAAAGAAATTGCTTATTTTTCCCTCATTCGGCTTAGTCTCGAATATTGCTGCGCTGTTTGGGATCCACACGAAGTAGGGTTTATTTCAGATTTTGAGATGGTCCAACGTAGAGCAGCCCGTTTTGTCAGTGGAGATTTCAGGTTCGGCAGTAGCGTTACGGCTATGATAAAATCCCTCGGGTGGAATTCGCTCCAAGTGAGAAGATCAGATTATCGACAAAAGCTTTTCGACGAATTCATCGATTCAGAATTTTAAAAAGAAGTGGAAGGCATAGTCATTCCGGTAAACAACGAGCGCGATCTTCGAGAGGTGACGACCAAGCGTTACATGGAAGTAATCGCTAAAACAGATTGTTACTTCTGGTCGTTCTTTCCACAGAGCATTAGAGATGCGAGCACGATGGATTAGGTTAGGTCTTTGGTGTTGATACACCCCCTGCCATGCGCCATTGGCGGCTTGCGTGGTATGAATCTAAATCCTCTTTAGGTTTTCTGTGAGTTGCTATTATACTTAGAACATTTTTAAAACGACTAACGATTTTTTCGCAGATTACATCACAATCATCGAGAACCCATTCCAGCGAGCTAACAAAACCATCTCTGACACAAACTAATATTATATACTAATATTCCTCCACCTCGTGAGCCCCGATCTCTTCTATACACAGTGAAGTCTATAGGGAAAATTTCGCTTGAAAACAGTCCCTCCGTTAACCATGACACTGCTCCAATATTGCGTCCCATCATGTTAAATAGGCAGTTTTCTTGAGAAATATGATTCTTGATTGTTTACACAGGAAACGGGTAAGGGTGATTTTGCGCAGGATGGTGCGCACCCAGGAAAATCCCAAGAAAGAATGGACTTGAAAAAAGTCTGACGAGACCGGGAATCGTACCCGGGTCACCCAATTGCCGGTCGGGTGCTCTGTCCGTTGAGCTATCCACTATTCCTTAAGCCATTCGGGAGACTTTGTGGGCAAGGACTTTGCGATTTCGTCCACATGGTGGCATCGTTCGCAGTCACCGGCCACACAAAGGACACACGGACCGGCAATTGGGAGACCCGGGTTCGATTCCTGGTCCCGTCAGACTTTTTTCAAGTCCATTCTTCCATGGGATCCTGATAGTTTATTTTTCCTAACGTCATGGAATACCACAAAGTTACTCGTCAGTAGAATTTATACTATATTATGGTGTACAGCATTACGTATAACCTGACCACAGGTCGTGTGGAGAACACTAACTCCCAAACACAACACTAATTTAGATGCTGAGTGATCTACTGACAGATTGAAACTGTTCCATTTGCATTCGTAGTTTGGAAGGCAACGAAATGTTGACAACAACTCATCGGTTCGCAGGACGTTCATAGGACTCAAATAGAAGATGACGAATTCATCCGACGAATTAAATCGATTCCCAATTGAGTGAGTGCACGAATGTGTAGCGAGAAATTGAGGAAAACTGCGGACAGATACTTAAGTTGCGCCATTACAGAGTATTTGATGAGGAAATTGTAAACGGAGGGCAGAATAAGGCGATTCGTAAAACTACGAAAGAACAGATGAGAAATGCTTTATTAGGATATATGAAAACAGACTGCTTAGCATGAAGCCTTAAATCGGGCAGACGTTGGAGGGCAGTGGTAGCAGAGCCCGATAGGCGCTAATTCGCTATGGTGCGGAATTATCGAAATGCACTAACAATTTCGTCCTTTGGGTCGTCTCAAGTTTTAGATGAACTGTTTAAATTTTTAGGATACGCTATATAGAGAGGGATTGTTATTTCCGCTCCAAAACCTGTTAGAAATTACAAGGGTAAGATTAACGTAAAGTTAGCGATGGTTATCTACAGTTAGAAACGCCGCGGGATTTGAGAGAGGATAACATGCTTTCCTACCTTAAATACCTCGGTGAAAATGCAACATTGCGTGGTATCAAATTATTTCACATTATTTATTCACATAAATAGAATTGTGTGGTCGAAAGTAATGTGATGCATGATTAATAAATAAATAAATATATAAATCTACACTCTGAAAGTCGTTTCAAAGACTAATTCACCAGGAATCACCGCATTTTGACAGCTGAAATAGTTAATCATTAGGACGGAGAGCATAAAAACAGAACGACAGTGGTGTTGTATAAGTGGTCAAAAGAGAGAGGAAGACCAAGGAAATGTCCGTTAATACTATAGATGAGAAATAATCGGGTATGTGTGAGACGTGTAGGAGCAAAAGTGTATGCAACGACATCAAAGGAGCGTTTGAGGAAATTGACTGCCTTGAATGGGAACTGAGATATGCATGCGCGTGCTTCCAATTGACGTGTGTCCAAACGAAGAGAGAACAACGGAAGAGTGGCTTAGATTCCATTTAGGACAGCCAGCTAAGCGACTAATGTCCCAAATGAAATCTGTTCCACAAACATTTCAGCATTCTTATTTCACTGAATCGTTTGGGATACGTAACAGCTGTAACAGGTCACAGAGCTGTTCCGCTGCTTACTATCAAATCTAAATTACAAAAAGGTGGACTCTTCACATTGCAGGTTCGGTAATAGGCGAACGTACAGAAAGTGACGCAAACAAAGAGGTCAGAAGCGACAGAATCATGAGGTGCCAAAAAGACTTCCGTGGGGCTATATGCTTCGAGTAAACCCCTACATTCGTGGGCGTGGAGGAGAATACACAAGATACACAATTCACGATTTCGTAAAATGTTCTTACTTCCAGAGGAAAATCAATGGCTGTTTCAGTGCAAATTTTGCTCGGTCCTAAAAACCTCAAAAAATATTCCATTTTCCCCCCAATGTGACAGATGTTTGTTCACCATACAAAATATGTTTCAAAAAATAATCACAACCCAGATGAGTATTAAGGGAGGGTTAGGGATATTCCTTCTTAACTTTAATACAATATCTACTTCAATTCCTCTTAAAATAAACACGTAGAAATTCTTATTCCCTCCATTTCTTGTTCTCCAAGTTCCAAAAATGCCTTTCCAGCCTTCGGATAGTTATCCTTGAAGTGTTTTCGTGCCTCCCTCCACCCACGATGCGCTACTAGGAAAATGTATCGCAAAAAAGCAATGCCCCCTACCTCGCTGAAATCTGCGAGTCTGAAACGTATAATGTGATGAAGAGCAAGCCTTCCGGAATTCAGTTTATTTTCTCAGTCGCCACTAATTAACTGAGTTCAAAAGGAAAGAAGAACACGACGCAACCTAATGGAAACGAGCATACAAGTCACTCAAAGATCAAGCGAAATCCCAGACAAGCGATAATGCATAGCTCGCATCCAACTAAAGGTGCATGCGTCACCAGAGGCATTCAGCCGCGAGCGCCCTTAACGGGAAATTATGGAAGTGATTCTGTGAAGCCTACAGAAACTCTTGCAAGTGCTTACTTGAACGTGGAATAAGCGGAAACCGTCGACGAAGCAAGAGTGAGAGACAAAAGCACATACCTTCGAAAAGGCGCACCGATGGTGAGGATGTTTGAGGTAAATCCGAAGCGCACGAAGCACACGAGAAAGGAGACACTGAGAGACTGGATGGAGGACAGCACGCCCACCCGAACCACGCATGCGCGCCTCAACGAGCTGAGTTGGAAGCAGAGCTGCGGCAACGTGGCAAAAGAGGCCGCGGAAAGGGTGGCGCCTTCCAGAGGATCGGCAGCGGAACGAAAACACTCCCAATAAGAAGTATGCGGTCGGCGGGGAGGCGAGTCGACGCGGGCGTTGAAGTCTCTTAAGGAACGGCAAAAAAACTCCTCACGTTGATATATATTTAATACACAGACATTTGCATAGGATGGGAGGAGTGGTTAGCGCTCCGACCCAGAGGTCCTGGGTTCGTGTTCAGGTTACTCGGATTATTGAATGTTTTTTTCTTTTCGTAAATAAAAGCAATTATCGAAACGAATGTAATTGGGGTCTTCCTGATTCAATTAAAGAACTTATTATTATTAGAATTACAGTGAGGACTCCAAACAAGTGGAAGTCTTTCCTAGACAGGAAAACGGTTCATAGCCGGATCTCGAACATCTGTATCGGTAGGTTAAAGAGAAAACCATTCCGCCACCGAGGTCCATATCACTCGTTATTTGCAAGTAAAACTTGGCAGTATATCATTCTTCGTCATCCAGATTGGAAATAAATTAATGCGACGAAATTTGATAGATGTACAATAAGTTGCCAAGCGAGAGTTCGAGCGTTGCTACTAAAGTCGACAGCGACTTATCTTTGCTTGCTATACTGATTCGTCAGCTAGGCATCAACTATGAGCCATCGTAACAAGATAAATGCAGGTGGAAATAAGCTAAGTCAGAGCATGATGATATTTTACCTTATTTACGAACTCTTGAAAGGAAACGCAAACTAAAATGACCTGGTCTACAGAAATCAACTAGCCTCGTTTGAGAACAGAAGTGACGAGTATTACGTAATATCACAATTATTGCCAAAAATACTCATTGATACAGTTATTCGGAAACTTAATGTTTCTATCCTTTTAACAGTAAAAAATGGCATTTCTTAAAAGTTCTGATGGTAACTACGGATGGTCGGAAGAAATCCATTGCAAGCACCGCAAGTTGAGCATTGTGATAGATATGGAAGTTATTTGGAGATAATCTGTCACCGAACATGACTGACGACTTCCATTGGACTACAGAATTATTCGAACTGGAAAAACAATGGCTACATGTAGGTTTATTTTATTCCGACGGCCAGAAACCGGGACGCATCAAATTTAGAGGAGAGTTAAACAGTGTAAAAGAAAAACTTCTTAAGCCGTGTTTTGTAAGTGGCGGTGGTACATACAACAAATTCCCTTATTTTCCCTCTCTTCTTCCCACTCCTTATTTCCCTCTTCATCCAAACGTATATCTATCCGTACCCAAGAATTCAAAACAGCACACCTATGCCGTCCAAAGAGAAAAAACACCCCAAATAAAGTCAAAAGGGACCCAAGGACAAGACACAAAATCAACAAGATAAAATGTATCGTACTTGTGGGTGAACGGGTAAACCTGTGATGTGTCAATGGAATAAAAATGCGTGTATGTTCAGTTTAAAAGGGATAAAGATGTTTAAAAGGGATAAAAATGCACATATAACCAGATCACAGGCAAAAACCTTTGTTTCAAAAATAAAAGAATAAATCCCGATTCTAAGAAACTATATTCATATATGAGAGTTAAACAGGAAAAAAATTGCTTTACTAATCTTTTTTAGATCCTTTATGAATTTAAGAAAGATTTTTTATTATTATAACTTTTATCCACAGCAGATCTATTAAGCAAAGATAAATGTACCTTTCACATTGGATTACCAGTATATTAAGACTTCCACTTTTAGGAGTTTGTTGACAACTAACGGAGAGAGTCAGAGGTTATTTAGTTTTAGAGCTTGAACCAGTTTTCTTTTATATTTTTGGATCTCCCCTTTCATTATTAGAATTTTTCACATTCGCAACTGTTTCCACTTCGGCTGCGACATTCCTCCAAATTATCTGTACAGAGTTTGAAATTTGTGCGACACTAGATTATGAAATCCTTGATTTAAATTTCTAAAATTTCAAATCGTTTTTACTCAAAAATCTGGGAAAATAAATTTGATCATAAATCAAAACCGATGTGGCTATGAAACAATATTGCATTGAAACGGAAATGCTTTTACGTTGGAAACAATACTCGTATTGGTTGAGCTGGAAAGATCGGTTGGAAAAAATCTGTACTAAAATCAAAGCGTGCGAATTATGATAGCGGATGGGAAATCAGAATGAGGTACTTTAGGAGTAAAATAAAGCTCTCTTTTAATAAACACTTTGACGTCCACTGACACCAATATATTGTCATTAGCTGATGGATTTTAATAGCCGGCACAATGTTAATATGCAGAGGAGATGTTGAAAGAAGACTGGGACGAAATAATGGCTGTTGGTGCGAAATTAATGAAGTCCTTAAGGTATGCAAACGACTATGGTATTGTGCATGACTTTAAAAGGGGTTTACGTGTGAAAACTAAAGTAATGAAGTTTACCAAAGGAAAGGAAGATGAGTGACAAGAATGAGCATTCCATGTACTCAATTATACTCTCATGTACTCTCGTTCTTTGTATTTTTTCTTTGAATGGAAAGTGCACAGACTAAGTCCAATAAGGAATAACAGTATAATAGGGAGCTGTCATGAGGCGAAGGGAATTGATGATGAGAGGGATAAAGAAGACGATTGGTAAATTTCTTGGTACATAGTATAATGCTGTATGGATATGACACATGGACCTTAAGGAAAGAGGACGTCAAAAATTAGAGGTCATCTTCGTATGGTGTGGAATGGAAAAATTAAGTTGGGTTGATGGAAAATAAATACGGTGCTTAAGGGTGTAGAAGACAAGGGATTGAAGTAACAAAGCGGCTGCTGAGTTAATTGGTGAGCAGAGGAAATATTGAGAGGAGAGGGATCGATAAAGTAAGTGAAGGTATGATGCAAATAAAATGCAGAGAGAGGAACACAAACACAAACGATATCAGATGAAATGAAGGGCGGAATAAGTCATCAAGAAACGAAAGAATAGCCAATGAGTAGGGAACGTTATGTGGTACGGGTAAACGTCTATTTTCATTTTCTCAGTTCGTTAGAACAATGAATATAAAATAAAAGCTCTTGCCCATAGAAAGGCGTAATGTTGTTATTTTAAAATGGAATATACTTTTTATAGGAAAACTTACGTAAAATCTTTAAAAATATAGAGAATAATTTTTTAATTCAAATCATTTGACCATACTTAATTAATCCCAAAAAATCAGAACCAAAACTTCAATTAATTTTTCTCTTATGTTGTATTATTAAATTTTAATTATCGAATTAACATTAAATGAGTGAATTTAAACGTTTCGGAAGGGATTACAAATAAAAATTTTACCTGGAACTGCAACTGTAATAGAACTTACCCAATGGAAAGTTCCCAATTGGGTAGAAAGTCGAAGATTCCTTTGTTTAACACAAGAATAAGTAGAAGGAATTCACATTCAATACCATACTTAAACGTTATTAGGATGTATAGAGTTCTTTTTTTGTTAGTTCAATTCAATCAACTAACAAATGTCTATCAATGTATCAATACCAGAAATGAAAGAATGAGTTTTCAACAAAAATTTAGAACGAATTTTTAGGAATCGGGAATTTGGTCATAAATTCTCCGATTTCTGAAAAAGATCCGTTTCCCGATTCTAATTAATCGTCCCGCCAATAATTGGAATTATAAGTGATGGAGACGGATCCATGGGAGAGGTTAGGAGGGATTAACTTTGATTACTTTTCTTAGGATCTGATAAATAGCTTGAATGAAAACCAGATTGTGAAGACGACCATTTTACTACTACTATAATCATACCGACAAAAAGGATTTTCAAAGTTAATAACATCGTTGCCTCCTCCCCTCGGCAAGTTTCTAGAGCTGCCCCTGAACGGTGGTTCTTAGCAACTCTTCAAAAGTGGCAAACTCAGTTGGACAAAAAAGACGAGCTTTATTAGTCAAAGATGATATTAATGGACGATGACTTGGTCTGACGTGGTATGACTTCTCTCTTCTACGGTATGATATTTCTTCTTTTCAAAACGATGGTTTTCAAGAAGTTTCTGAACCGATTTCAACACGACGTTTTAGATTGCGTGTTTATGTGATGATTTTAATATAATAAGGCAAACAGACATAAAGATTCGATAAAACATAAACGCAGTGTGATACGTTTATATTTTGTACAGTGTACACATGAATACCGACCAATCATGGATGGCTAACGAAAACATTCGTTCCGGAATCAAACTCCTTTGCTGAAACGATATTTCTTATGCGTTTTAAAATGCTATCAGCATACAGAGGCACACCGCCAAAAACCTGCTGCACTCGTTCACAAAGAGGGCCGAATTGACAGATCCATTTTTCGGTACTCTAAGCTTTTCATACGCCAGCATTAACCAAACCATTCGTTTCCTGAGATCGTATTTGGTAGCAAGCTCCGACAAACAGCGAGAAATTCGTTCACTCGTTAGTAAGAGGTAGCACGTCATCGCATTATCCATCGCAAGTCTGCATCCTTCAATAGTATTTTTGTTACTTGCAACAACTTCGTCGGCTGATTTCCTTGATCATCATCAATCACAAAAGGTTTCATAAGTTAACGGACTACACACTAATACAGTAAACGTTTGCATAAAAAAGAATAAACGCGTTTCAAACGAAAAATAAACCATCGCGGAAATTTTACGGAGATTTAAAGGTGTTCCGGATTTCTAACGCGTCTCGATGAACGGGGTCCCCACCCACCGCATTCCGAAGGTCGATGGAATGCACCTGTTGTATAAGGCCAAGCCTAAATACCTCTATCACTATGACGACACAAGAGAGCCTAATGCGCAGAATGTAAAACAATTAGCAGACCTGAGGCAAACGTGCCGAGGAACACTGTATTTGAGAAGCTCATCATAAGAATTATATGGCCTTTAATCGATTGCAATTGCAGACGAAATAGTTTCAAATAACGGTCAATAAACCATTTTTCCCCTGTCTAAACAAAGGCGGTACACAGCGACGAAGGCCCGCAAATAGGTCAAGTTCGACCGAGATCGAGAAATCTTTTTTTTTTCAAATTCTCTTTCCTCTATACATCTTCCATCCATTGGATACTCCGGAAGAGTGTCAACGGAAATGTTCCAAATTTCGACATTTCCTTACTAGATATAAGAATAACACTTATGAGCGTTACAGAAACCGGCCAACAAACGTTAGGCAAGTCACTGCAATTAATACTACACGAATAAAGTAAAATGGGTTTGCATATGAGTTTGTTTATATGTATGCATGTGGTGTGTCCATTTACGCACACACACACACTTGCATATAACCATCAACATTGGCCTCATACTGCGTATCCGTAATCTGCACGAATTTGAAACTTCAATCTAATAAAATTTTACAGTTTGGAAATAAATGTTTTTCTTTTTATCGTGTGCAACACCTCAGGTGCTAAATTTTCAAACATTTTCCTTCCTGGTTAGCAGATTTTACGTGACTGCTACGTAATACTCTATACACAATGTTAGCAAATGCAGGCAATTCCCGAATCGAGCGAAAACTAATTTGAGATGAATATATGATTATTTGAAATAATTATCTGATATGATATGATTGATTTAAAATAGATTATCTAAATCATTATACACCCCCTGCCAGACACCATAGGCTGCTTCCAACGACATGTAAATCAAAATCTATCTCTTAGATTTCAAGAGAATGCCAATTTGGGAAATAATATGCGATACACCTACTGCCATGCACCGCCTGCCATATATCTACTGCTATAAATGGCCATCCATACAGCCTGTCATACACCAAATGCCATACTCCGCCGGCCTTATAAATATATGAATAAACCAAGAAGAAACACAAAACTCAGAAAATCCCCCCTCTATTTTCCCAGAAGAATTAACAGATGCCATCAAGAAGACGAAGAATCGAAAGGAGGAAGGAGCAGACAGAGTGTTAGGAGAATGTCTGAAACTTAGAGTAACAGAGATTTAGATTTCTCTCGTACTAGCAAAGGTATTCACTAATTGCCTTAGACAAGGGAGAATTCCCAAGGACTGGGATCATGCAAAGATTGTCCTTTTGCACAAAAAAGGAAGCAAGGAAGATTTGAAGAACTACCGTCCCATCAGCCTCCTTCCTGTTATTTACAAAATGTTCATGAGAGTAATAGCTGCACATATGAAGATTTGAAGAACTACTGCCCCATCAGCCTCCTTCCTGTTATTTACAAAATGTTCATGAGAGTAATAGCTGCACAACTGAAGACGTCCCTGGCAGCTGCCCAGCCCAGAGAACAAGCATAATTTTGGGATGGATTCAGCACTATGGACCACATCCACACGCTGCAAATATTATCAGCAGAATGAACAAATACGAGATGCCACTAGTACTCTGCTTCGTGGACTATGCCCAGGCCTTTGACTCGGTAAGTACCTCCTCCACACTGGAAGCACTGAGAAAACAAGGAATTGATTCCAAGTACATCCAACTTTTACACAGCATCTACAAAGATACCACGGCCTCTGCAATGCTGCATGAAGAAACAGAGGAATTCTGGATTGAGAAGGGAGTGAGACAAGGCGACTGCCTTTCACCAATTCTTTTCACAGCCGTTTTGGAAGAAGTTTTTAAAACCTTAGACTGGTAGGGAAGAGGCCTATGGATCAATGGAGAGGACATCAATCATTTGCATTTCGCAGATGATATAGTATTCTTCATCACCAACAGTAAAGATCTAGCATCAAGACTTCAAGAACTGAACACAGGGGGGTTGAAAATAGGACTCGGGATAAAATTATCAAAAACTAAGGTAATGTATAATTCTTTTACAGCACAAGTACCAATCCTACTACAAGAGGTACCCCTTGATGTTTGTTCAGAGTACACTTACCTGGGACAACTGGTTACAACAGAAGAGAAAAAACAGGATTAAAGAAGTGAATCGAAGAATGAAACTAGGATGGAGTGCTTTCAGAAGGAACCACCATATTCTGTAGTCAAAAATGCCAATGGTCTTGAAGAGAAAGGTCTTCAACCAATGCAGTCTACCAGTTTTGACATAAGGAAGTGAAACTTGGTTGTTAAATGCAGCAATAACCCAGTGACTTTAAACAACACAAAGAAGTATGGAACGATGTATGCTTGGAATCACAAGAAGAGACAGGAAACGCAACACCTGGGTTAGGAAGATGAAAGGAATGACAGAGATAATAGATAAGGTAAGATCACTAAAATGGATGTGGGCAGGCCATGTTGCGAGATGAAATGACAACCGATGGACATCAGCAGTTCTGAACTGGATACCAAGAGATGTGAAGAAACCAAGAAGAAGACCAAGGGACCAGTGGAACAGAGACATCATTCAGTATTTAGGGGTAACATGACAACAGGAAGCTCAGAATAGAGAGGATTGGAAAGCGCTTGGGTAGGCCTACATCCGACGTCGGATTGAAAATGGCATCAGAATTTGTACACCTAATGGCAAATCTGTACTTGCAGAAGATTAATCTGAAACTACATCTCATTTATGATTTCCAGAATGCAGTTCATTAACAAATTTTCCAGGTATAGATGTAAAAATTTCTATGTCCACCATCACTATTGCCATCATCTCAAATATTTCATGCTAAATACAGTTTCTCCGTCTTTTAGAGCCTTTTTCATTTGATTCTTATATTTCTGATTAATGCACTATTAAGTTGATAAAGGCCATTATACCAAAACGAAGGCAATGCATCATTATGCACAGAGGCATCCATTAATGCTACCCTAATCAGGAGTGGAAGTTGTAAACAACACACCAGAAACTGCGGCAACCAAAATCCCAATATTAACACAAACTTTTTAAAAGAAGAATGAGAACAATATAAATATTTATATTTAAACAGACCGGTAATAAAGGTTTTCTTAATGGTTTATCTCCTTACCTGTGGATTTTACGACTTAACATAGCACTTATGCTACTTCTGTAAATCATGGAATAAATTACAGTATAATCATCATAAGAAGTTTATACTTCAGTTGTTAGAAGAAGGTACTTTTTAATGCATATTTTTTATAAATAATCTAAATTGTTTTGCTGTTTTGTGTTTTGTGTAGGATATTTACAATAAAAAGATTAACTTTTACAGATTTCAGAAATACCTGTTTTGTGGTTGGTTAAGCAATGTTTACAAAATTGCACTGAATTTTTAACTACAATGCAAAGAGAGGAGTGAGATTCTTTCTCTGTGTGTTGGTGGCAATTTTGATCAATGTTCTACATAGAGTAATGAGCCATTCTTTGATCTAACTTGGAAAGCTATTTTTGGTAAATTGTTTCAGAAATATGGTCAGGGCAAGGCAATTAATGGCAAGATTTCAGAATCCTAACTGTTAAAACTCACAGTCCTAAGAAAGAGGGTCCATAGCACAAACATAACATGGTATTCTTTTATCATTACACAGCACATCGCCTAACCACAATCACCAATGCAGTACAACCATATAGCACACAATCACAAAATGTACAGCAAAGAACCACATGACATCATTTAAATATCAAAGCCAACAACACCATCAAATGAAAATACTTCATCCTTAACAGTAAGAGGCAACAGAATGTCGATTCAGGACAAAGATAGTCAAAATACTTCCAAAATACCTTTCTTCATAACATGTTAATGCAATATTAATAACAGCATTATCTTTCACAATTTTTGGCATGTCACTGAACTTTGATATTCTATTAATCCTTCAAATATTGGCATCCATCAACATTTATGATAAGGACTTTGTTAACATAAGGAAAAGGACACTGAAATGAATTTTCAAAACATATCATAAGCTACTTTAACATTTAAAGCAATAAATTTAGAATAATTACTTATATCCAAGACCTAATAGCTAATATGGCTACTGTTGCTATCATTACTATGATATTCCCAAAAGAATAAAACAGTCTGCATACAAAAGTAAATAACTTTGAGTAAAAAATATACCAGTGAAGCACAAGATACTCACCAGGAACTGATTCTCCATTAAACTTCATTTCGATGAGATGGATGACTGCTTCGTGAGGCACAAATGAGGCAAGGAATCTTTGAGTGCCTAAATTACGAACAGAGCTTGTTACGTGTCCACCATTCACCAAAATCTCCAGATTTCCAGAACCAGCACTTGATCCATCAACTGTGGAGTAACTCACATTAATCAAAAGGTAACTAAGAATCTGCCCAAAATTGAAAGTTATTTAGGATCTGGTTTAAAATAATTACAGACTTCATACTCATTATCCTTCAGCAGATGTATTAAAATAGGTAAAAATAGGCAATGTTGGGCATCTTCACACTATTTTTTAAGCTGATATGGCAAACAACTTGAAGGCTGAAATAGGATAAAATATCATCAGCTATTGCACTGCATAAGTAATAAAATTTATTTTGAAAGATTTTAAGAATAATTCATGCATGATACCATACCCAACAATGAAATCACACTAATTAGAATGTTCGATAGTTAAAAATCAATAATTGACAGGATCCATAATCCTAAGATGAATATAAACACACCTAAAAAACTACCAAAATCTTTTAATAATTACTGAGAATGGAGAGATTTTCCTGTGATTTTCAATATTTTTGTCAAGCCTTAAATTCCACCCTTCTCTCCATCAAAGCTCCATCTCCAGAGGAGCCAAAATTTTTGCCAAAGCCAAATAAACATTCCTTAGCTGAGCCCAAAAAACAGTAAAAGAAATGTTATGCCTAAATAATTTAGTCAAAAAGATTTGTTGGCAAAGCTACTCATTGGCTTGACTAAGTTATCAAATTCAAATTCAAAATTTATTTCACCAAAGACTACATAGAAAAGTATAGGCATTGTCAAAAGTTACATATATCATCACATAAAAAACAAACGAAATCTAAAACAGTTCAAATACATCTAGATTTTTACAAAGAAAAAAGATTACAAATTATCATTAAGATATTCATGGATGCTATAGAAGCCCTTTTGAGTTAGCAGGTTTAAGATGTGTGGTTTGAAGGACTTAATAATAAAGCAGCCTTTGATATTCTCAGGAAGTTTGTTATATATTTGGGAAATGGAGTGTTGTGGGGCTTTAAGGAAAAGGGTGAGTGAGTGGTCATATAAATGAATATTGCTACTTTGACGTGTACAGTGGCTGTGTATGCTAGAGTTGAAAGGGAAAAGATGGAGATTTTAAAAACTGAAAAATTGGGCATCCAGGTGTTCTGCTTGAAGCATTGAGGAGTGCTTTAATGGCCCTCTTCTGAGCTGAGAAGGGTTTATTAGCTGCTGATGAGTTACCCCAGAATATAATTCCATAGGCCAAGTGAGAATAGGTATTGGCATAGTAAACGGCAAGGAGTGATTCATGAGACACTATGTTGACTAACTTTCGAATAAGAAAAATATTGGATGAAAGTTTGGTAGTGAGTTGGTTAACATGAATAGACCAATCAAGATTATCACTGATATATAGACCGAGGAATTTAACTGACTCAGAACTGGAAATGCTACTGTTGTTTATTTTCAGATGAGGGGTAGAAATTTTAGTATGAAATTGTAGGAACATATTTTTTTATCATTTAAATGGAGGCTATCTTTATAGCACCATTTGGCCATTGACTCTATTGAACGGCTTGCATTAAAATATAGGTCATCGATATTTTTAAAGCGGTGAATAGTGGAAGTATCATCTGCATAGAGTATGACATTTGTATTACATAGAGTGTTTGGTAGATCATTCATAAATATGATAAATAAAAAGAGGCCATAAAACAGATCCTTGGGAAACTCCAGAAGTTATGGAGAGAGGCTTGGAGTACACATTATGTCTGACATTTTATGTCAGGTTCGGTATTTTGACAGTTTGACCAGTTAAAAAGAACTTGATCCATTTCAGTATAACACTATTAATACCTAAATTATTAAGTTTCATGTATACAGTTTCATGATTTATGGTATCAAAAGCTTTAGTAAGGTCAAAAAAGGTACTTAAGACAAATTCTTTATTATTCAATGCACTGATTATCTGGTGGAGAAGCTGATAGGTAGCAGTGGTGGTGGAGCACTTATTTCTTAAACCATGTTGGGAATGGTGAAGTAAATTATAATGATTTAAACAATTGATCAGGTTAGAAAATAAGAGTCTTTCCAGGATTTCAGAGAAAACTGAGAGGATGGATGTGGGACGATAATTACCATATTTACTCATGTAAGCTGTGCCCCTTTTTTCCGGAAATGCAGATGAAAAAATGGGGGTTTGAGGCTTACATGAATCCTCCAGATTTTCATGTAAGCTGTGCACCGTTTTTGCTGCAATTATTTTAGCTGGATGTCATTTCGAACAAATGCCATTTTTATGGCTGGATGATGTGTTTTTACATACATAACTAGATACATAGGCACAGAATTTCTATTAAAGAATGTGTATTCATGTTATGACAAAATGATGCAGGCTCAAGGGCAAAAATAGATTTTTATAAACATAAGTTTTTTCCTCACGAGCCTGCCCCAAAATGGGGGTGCAAGGGATACAAGAGGGCGTGGCTTACATGAGTAAATACGGTACTAGAATTTGTGTATGAACCTTTTTTATGGACTGGAGTAACATGAGCAAGTTTCAGGAGGGAAGGGAAATGTCCTTCCCTTATAGAAGAGTTGAAGATGCTGGAGATTGGAGAGGCAATCCAATATGAAGCCTGTTTGATGATTGTCATGGGTATCTCATTAAAACAGTCTGACCAACTGTTTTTGAAAGAAAGGATTACCATTATGATTTTATTGGGATCAGAGAGGAAGAGAAATATTGATTGAGAGACAGGTCTGGATTGGCAAGCATTTAGATTAGGCCTAGGAGAAGAGGGACAGAATTGCTTGTTAACATTGTTAGCAATTTCCAGAGGATTGGTTGACATGGAGTCATTGAAGTCAATACTAGGTGGAATCTGCATACAGGTATTGGCCTTGGAGAACTTTCTAATGACATTCCAGGCAGCTTTGACTCTATTACTGGATGAAGAAATATAATGATCATTCTGGGCACGAACGTAAACTTGGATTTCTTGCTTATATCTTTTCAGCTCAGCTTGGTATAAGCTTTTGCTTATTTGCCTTTTGCAGTCAGTTTGTTGGAAAATTTTAATTTTTTAGTTGAGGAATGGAGGAGAACCTTTTTGACAGGAAAAGTATGGTTGAAGTGGCTGAGAAACAGATTTAAGAAGCATTTAAATTTATCTTCAGTACTGGTCTCAGAAGTAACATTGGACCAGTCCTCTTGAGATAGAGTGCTAAGAAAGATGTTGGTAGTATGAAGATTATAAATACATTTAAACATAAAAGTTTGAGTATAATACAAGGAGTGTGGTGGGTTTGGTATGTAAACCATGATGATCAGAAAGCTCATGAGACACATTTGTACAAGAAAAATCTTCACTAGGAATGTTAGTGATAAATAGCAATAGCCTTAATTAATAACTAACAAAATGGGTTCTAAATATATAACTTAAAAGTCATACATAAACTGACAACAGGGCCAAAACCAAATATCAGGAACAATGAAATGGGTACTATCAACTTCCTGTAAGACTACAGAATACTATTATATATAAATAACCTAAATATATTTAACCAAAATATAATGATGCATCCTAAATACTTAAAAGATATAACTAGCTCGATTTTCTCTCAACCAATTTTGTCACCTTTTTTGGGTTTCCTACTAAATACCATGCTTTTTGTCTTTTCTGTATTTATGGAAATTTCATCAATGAATGTTTTTCTGTATAAAATACGAAAGGCTATAGATTAGGGATTCCATATATAACACAAAGGCATTTGGTTAGGTTAGAGAAAATGAGAATAGCAATAGCAAAGGAAGTCTTTAATAAACAGAAAATAATATTGTATAGCCAACTAGAGCTGAAAGTGAGGAAAACCTGGCCAAGTGTCTGGAATGGAGCAGAGCTCTTTATGGAGCGGAGACATGGACGGTGAGGAAGAGTGGGGTCATTTGAGACATGGATTTGGAGAAGAATCAGTTGGATGAAAAAAGTAAGGAATGAAGAGGTGCTCAGGAGGGTGGGAGAAAAGTAAACGTGGATAGAATCTATAAGAAGGAAAAGACTGGAAAAGAAGGGTCTACCTGTTAGTGAATGTGGAAGGAAAGGAAGAGGATGTATCCGATGGTGGATGAGATGAAGAAAGACAAAAGCTAGCTAAGATGAAAAGGGTGGAGGACTGAAGTGTTAGGACCTGCCATATGGCAGAACACAAATCATCATAAGTTGTGGATGAGAAACCCATTTTCACAGAAAGGCTGTAAGACGAAAAGCTACACAGAACACCACAAACTGCTATTTTCCTCGACTTAAAGAAAACTTTCAACAGAGCCCCTTACTAAAAATTAATTTAAAAACAAAAAATTAGCAGGAATGAATAAGGAATTGACTGGATCCAGGATTTCCTCTACAAAAGAAAACAACAAGTAGTGCTTGACGGCATTAGTTTGGATACAATCAAAGTTACTTCAAATGAACCAGCATAATCAGACCTCAACTATTCCTGATGTACATCAATGACCTGAGTGACGAGATTAATAGCAATGTGAGGCTATCTGCGGATGAGTCAATATTATATGGAGAAATATCAAGTGATGAAGATAGCATTTCACTATCAAACGATTAAGTTAATCAAGTTAGATGTACGTCTGATGGCAATTCATGAGCAAGAGTCACAAAACTCCAAAAACCATCAAAAACATTGTTCTTGATGGTTTTTGGAGTTCTGTGACTCTTGATTAAATTAATATTCTAAGGTGATGCAAAAAATGGCAACTAGATCTGAATGTTAATTAATACTCTGCAGTAAACTTCTTTGAAAGGAAACAATTGCATGAATATAAATGTGGTCAAATCAGTTGAGTATCTCAGAATCACACCTACAAATAATCTGCAGTGAAGTAACTAAATAGCTCCATTTATAAAGTACATCATACGTAGATGTAAAGAAAAGTGTACAGAGGAATGTTATTTCACCTTAGTCAGGCCCCATCTAAAATATGTGGGGAGTATACGGGATCCAGCAGATGAAACAAATGTTTGCAAAACTTGAGAAAGTGCAGCACAAGGCAATATATTTTGTTAAAAAAGCTATGATAAAGAAGCAAGCATTATGCAAATGCTCTCAGATACAGCTTAGGAATTCTTGAAAGAAAGTAGATTAGAAGATTGGCTGCAACTGATTGATAAATTCAGAGGAAGTACATTTGCAGAAAACATAATTGGTATTATGCAAACCAATTACAGTATACTTGCTACTTTGACCAATCTGACAATGAGCATTAAATAAGAGAAGTAGATGCAAGGACAATTCGATTTTGGGACTTGGTCTTTCTGTGAACAATAAGCAACAACAATAAGCTATAGAAGTAACTCAAATGTCTTAAACCCCTTTCCAGATGCCTAAAGGTCGCTTACAGGGTATTTATGTAGATGTAGATGAAGGCTGTACTTGGCCAAGAGGGTAAAGGTTCCCCAACCTTTGCATTTGAGCTTTACATATTAACTCTGTTAGTGGATATGAAGAAATGCCATTGACAAGAACAAAATGAACTTTAAAAAAGATCTGGTCCTTTTGTGGCAAATATGGTTTAGAAATTCTTCTAGGGTTTTCCTCCAAGTTGTACAACAGAATGTGGTCCAACATTTTGGCTACTAGTTCCCCAGCTACCTTTCAGGATAAGTGCCAAGGGGTGAGATGGTTCTGAATATACAGGGGCTCTGGCTTCTATTTCACTTTACCAATTGGCAATTGATGATGGGTGGATGTGTTTGGCTGTGCGATGGTTGACTCTTGGAAATCTTCTGGAGGATCAGTTGCCAAGGCTCCAGAAGCCCATATTTGCAGGAGACAAAGTACACTCCAGGTGTTTTTAGACCAAGCTGGTCCTTCACTTTTGTTAGTTGGTTCCCTAATTTCTTAGGTGGTTTGTGGATGGCCCATATGTAGTGCTTTACAAGAATCCTAGAAATTATTCTCAATACCGGGGCTGCACAGAGGAAATAAGCAGTAACTGTGGTTTTTTCTTCTTCTCTATCCTCCTTGTTGGCTCTGTAAACCATATTTGTCTGCTCATAGTGTCAATCAGATGGGGTAGCAATGGGGTTACCACACTTTCCTGCAGCAGGAAATTTGGAGCACTTTAAGGAGTAGGCCCTCAAAACTGCATCTGATCAGCCTACACGTTTCTTTCTTATTATGTTGATGACACCTTTGTGATTTGGCAACATGGAAGGGACAATTTAGACAAGTTCCTAAACCACCTGAAAAGCAAACACCCAGATATTAAACTCAAAATGGAGACCAAAGAAAATGGTTGCCTTCTGCACCTTGATGTCCTCATACAATGGAAAGCTGATAGTACTCTATGTACCAGAAACCAATGCATACCAACCTGCATCTAAATGGCAACAACCATCACCCATCCAATGCAGTTAATCTTTCTATTTGATGCTAACCTCTCGAGTGCTTGCTTTCTTAGATTGAGAAAGCATAGCAGATGAGATCAAACACTTAAAGACAACCTTCCTTCAAAATGGATACCAAATGAAGAAAGTAAACCTGGCCCTTAAAAGGGCCATTTATGGAGACAAGAAGGAGTGCAAAGAAGAAAACCCCACAGCTATCTCCCCTGCACAGCCCTAATATTGAGAACAATTTCAAGCATCCTTGTGAAGTACAATACATGGGCCCTCCACAAGCGACCCAGGAAATTAGGGCACCAACTGATGAAAGTGAAGGACCAGCTTGGTTTCTTAATCCTTTTAGTGCCAACCTCTATTATTTGGTATATGCAAAGAATGCCAGGGCTTTTTTAACGAATTTGTACAATTGCTTTGAACATTTTATATCAATTCTAATATGAATATGCTGTGACCAAGATTTTTATTTATACTATAACACTTGCAGAATAAATAAAGCAATTTATTTATCTTGTTTGATCTTTTATAAAATTTATAAAAAATAAGTTATTATAAAAATTAATTTTTTGAAATTTTTAATGTTGCATTTAGATTAGAAAATAAGTTTAAAATAACTTAAAAACGTTTGTTATTAGTAATTTTGTTGTTATCACACACTCATTTTAACATGCACACTTATGTTTGGGAAAACATGCTCCATGAACACCTTCCTTGCACTTTTTGCATATAATATGGCTCCCCTTTTGCATCCTTCTCTATATTTTACATCTTTTGCTGCAATTGTCTACTTTACTTCCAGGAAGCATTCTTAGGAGCTTTTTTGTTGTCTCACTAGTTCCTCTGATTTCCCACCTTTGTTATTTTTCTCTAGGAGCAGCTGATTTCCATGATCTTTAATAATACTAATGTTTAAAATCAAACAAGACGTGTTTTTTCTCAGTGGAAAAAAACAATATAACTGTTGACATTAACCAATAGAATTATGATTGTTTGTATCAGTGAGGAAGAATAATTTCAGGAAGAGCTGGAAACAGCTTCTCAAAAACATTTCAGGGAACCATGGAAGACACTGCGATTTGTGAGAAAACCAGTTCCTGCGTAGTATTCAAACCTTTCCTTAATCCTTGTGATTTCCTTTGGGGGTAAACCTAATAATACCTGCTTTGTGAATTGGCTGCCTCAGTGAGGACCTCGGGTGGCAGTTCGTGCCACTAAGTGGAGGCTGTTCGCCTTGCTCACAAAGCATTCCCTTAACAGTGTGGAAGAGACGCGGCATGGTAGTTCAGTGGTTAGAATACCTGCCCAGAAAGTGGGAGACCTGGGTTCAAGTCTCAGTCAAGTCGCTACTTTTCACACACAGGACTTTATCCTGCAGAGTATTAAACCTTTCTTTAATCCTTGTATTCATTATTTATTGACCAAAGAATAGTTCAATAAAATTGAAGTATGCTTGGCCTATCTATACCAATATTTGCTATGCAAGCAATGAAGCCTTTCAGTTCATACAAAGTTATATTTTACCATTTCCATGAGCCTTATTCTGAGAATAGATTTGAGCATGACAAAAGATAAGTATTTGTCTAAGCATTTGTTTCTTTTACCAATATATTCAAAAGAGCATTAGTAACAAATAAATAAAAGTAACTAATGGGACTACAGTAGGAGGGGATGTATTCTTGGTCCTGGTAGCTCTTGAAACAGTTTGATTTGGGTGGGTTATTATTTTCCAAAAATACTCCCAAACACCTTCTCCAGAATTGGTTACAGCTTCTCCATCAAAAAATCTTCAGACATGGAATACTCAAACAAAATTACTCTTTGTTTTCATGAAGTAGTGAGTCAATCAGGACAGATAATAGTCACCAATTTCTGATGGACTAACACCTTCATCATCGTTTCAAATGAAAACTTGCTGTTGTCACACAATTGAAATAGAACACTTTCAATATTTTCATCTAGTAAATGCTTCGCCTTTATCGATTGTAAAATCAACAATATCCTAGAAATAAGAGTTATACATAGAATAGTTTCACATATTCTAAAATGCAAAAAAATAATGGTTAACTAATTCATGAAAATTCCTGAAATTAGAGGAATTAGGTCAAAAGTATTTTGAAAAAAAAAGAAATACCTTACATTTTATTACTTTCAATTATTTAAATCATTTACAAAATAAGAAAAGCCAGAAATAAACTATTACAAAAGGGAACTCAC
>KZ309189.1:706644-717688 GCA_000376725.2 Ladona fulva | reverse complement strand
ATTATTTTTCCATTTCTTGTTAATCAAGAAGCCAACTCCTCCAAGTCTTCCATCCTTTGTTCCCCTATAATAGAAAATATGCTCTTCCTTGAGCGTTATCAGTTCTTCTGATTTTCTTCTTACTTCACTGAGTCCAATGACATCCCATTTTCTCTTCTCTGTTTCATTGAGTAGCTCCAGGAGTCGATCTTCGCTCTTCAAGCTGCGGCAGTTGTAGGTTGCGAAGTGTAGGGGGTTATTTCTTTTTCTTCATGATGAACCTCTGAAATGGCACCACCTTCCGGGCATCCGAATTTTTAGCGTATTTGCGCCTGTAGGTAGAAGACTGTTTCACCAGGCTGTCCCACTGCCGATTGGTGAATGCCACTCTCACTATTTGGCCGGAGATATTGTTGAAGCCTTCTTAGGATGGTTGAACCTGAGCTATGCATCGCCTCCAACCTCCGTTAACACATCTCCGCCCCGATGAGGCAATGAACTGTGGCAGTATGAGGAGGGGATATATATATATATCAACAGGACGGAAGCTGCCGATCTAGCCATCATCTCCAACATCATCCCAACTAGGAGCGTTAGACAGCATCGAACACTCGTATCTCTTCAATACATTTCGGATTCGGTCCTGGTATAGCGGGAGCTATAAAACCGCTTTACAAGAACGCCAATTTTATTGTGCGAGTTTCGACAACTGCGACTGCTCCAATCAGTTTTGCCAAAGGCTCTACAGCCTGGCAATAGAACCATTCATCTGCCTTTTCCGTCAAAACTCGCGGGTATGCTAATTTCTGAGACCACAGAGAGAAAACTTAGCATACGCTGACGACGTCAACTTAATCGTTATTAAGGAGGAAGATTTTGATACACTAGAATGTGTTCTACTTGAATATATGGATATTGCTGGTGCTAAACTAAATAGAGGAAAATCCCCAGGCCTTTGGTATGGCTCGTGGAAAACTAGAAACGACAATCCTCTGAACATAGAGTGGCACAAGAGTGTTAGTAAATATCTTGGAATATACTTGGGGAATGACATACGAGAAGTGGAAAAAAATAAATCTAAATACTTTTAGAACCTTCAGAGAGCGGTATCAAAAATGGGCACAGATAGCAAGTAGAATGTCGATCAAAGGAAGGGCCATTGTTGTGAACCAGTTCTTAGCACCACGTTTGTGGCACATTCTTCAAGTATGGAATCCTAGCAAAATAATTAAATCCAAATTGCAAAAATTTCTAACAAATATCATTTGGAGAAATGGAAGACGCTGGGTACATTCCAACTTAATATGTGCCAGAGCTAAGGATGGAGGCTTAAATCTTGGAAACATCAGCGATAAGTTTACAAAATTTCAGGATGAGCCGTGGAAAATGTTTGCAGCTCACTCACTACGGAACTTGAAAGGTCGGAGTGAGACTGTTAAGTTATTTTTGAAGGACTTAGGAAATTAACGTTGTCGGAAGTTATCTCCTTTATGTTCATCAACTTTAAGAGTATGGCGAGAGCTGGGAACTATATTCCTAGAAGAACGAACTATAATAGAGTCTTTTCCAATAAGTTGGCCGCCGACGACAGAAGTACCACGTCTAAAATATTTAAGCGCAGTCACTAAGAGAGTAATGACAATGCCATGGTCGAAAAGGACTTATTATGATATTTACGTTATAGGATCTCTGCAAACATAACCCCAAAAGCAGGAGCTTGGTCTGATGACACATTACATTGGAAAACTTTCTTCGAACACCCATCGTTTGGAAGTGAGGCGGAGGTATATCGGAGATTTGCACTCAATAAAATAGCTGACTGAGTTTTTCTTAAAAATGCCGGACTAAGAGGGATTATCTGTGTCCCCTGAGCCAATAGGCGCGGCGCAGCACATCATAGTGTGGTGTCCTGAAGTCATGCAAGTACGGAGAAATTTAACTCCGCTTTTAAAAGCTCTGATAGGAAGACCAACGATCTACGCGAAAGAAATGGGAGGAAAAGGATATTTCATTCGGTCATAGGTGATTTGATTCGGGGACTCGGAAAAAAGGTCGAATGGAAATGGGCGAAAGGAAGGGGAAGACCTCATCTTCAGTGTGCGTGTAGTGTATGGGATCCTGCCAATAAGTGTTGTATTCGAGAATTAGAAAAGGTGCAGCGAAAGGAGATACGTTTTGTGAAGAATTGCTACGTAAGTCAGTTGGCGTCACTCAGATGTAGGGATGTTACAGAGGTGATTTTATCGGAGGCGGAGTCGGATTCGGAGGTTCCATTCCGACCTCCGTCGGAGTCGGAGGTATATCAGAGTCGGAGACGGAGGTGACATAATTACATTAGGAAACTACAAAATTTGCTTAAAACAACCTTTATTTGCAAAATGAGAAAAAGAAAATTTTGAATTGTTACAAAAGTTAATGAAACTGAAAAAAAACTAGCGAATGTTTGTATCTGTAGGACATATTTACAAACTAATACTCAAAATTTATTGTTGATAAATTATACTTTATAAACAGTAATTTGGATGCTTTTTCGCCATCCAGTCTACTTCTTAAATGGTTGTAAATCAAACCAGCTCCACTGATCAGCTGTTCGCTAGGAACGATCCCTGATGGAGCCGATAAAAACTGACACACGATTGGCTTGAATACCTTAAATTTATTATTTTCCTTCCACCACATCAATGGATCTTCTCTCCATTTGAGACGTTTCTCTTTATTGTGATCATTTAAGAGCGCCCTCCAAATTTTAAATTTTCCGCCTACAGCAGACTCAGTCCATTAATGTTCTCTTCATCACTGTCCAGTAGAATATTGGCCAGATGAGATTGGACGCTAACCGACCTATTTTGATGGTTCCGAGGCTGAGAACTAGTGGTTGGCTCATCTTCGTTTGTATCTGATTCAATTTTTAATCTTTTATTTAATGGAGAATCGTAATCACCAAGTTCACTTGATTCAAACTTATCTAGGCAATTCATCAACTGAGATTCCACCTGCTCCTTCACAGCTTCGTTGAAAAACTTCAGTTTACAACGCAGATCTAAGTATGTTGCAAAAGCAAATAAATTGTTTGTGTTTACCAAATCTTGAATTTAGGTATTCAATTAAATTTGCTATCATCTTTTTCAAATAACCAGTAACATTCGGTTCAGTATTTGAATTTGTAGGTTCTGTTAGAGCACGTGAATCAATGGAATTACAGAGGAAATACAGGCTTTGCTGTCACTCACACTCCTTGTGACTTCTTCAAATGGTCGCAACACTGCCACCAATTGATCGAGGTGTAACCATTCTTCTGGTGAAAGTTACGGAATACTGTGCTTGCTAGCATATAAGCATATGGATTCTTTGCCCATAATCAGACGTTTTACCATATAAAACGTGCTGTTCCACCTAAATATATATATAACAGAAGGTTAGAATATAGAGCTAATAATTTAGTAATATAAAAACCGAAAAAGAAGACGATAATTTTTAGTGGAAAAATAGGATACCTTGTGCTGCAAACCTGTACTATGCCTAGAGTATGCTGGTTAAGTTGGTCTTCTTGAATTTTTTGCAAAGCAGACTTTGCAATGAGAGAGTGGCATAATGTGTTGCTATCTTCTTGCATTTAGATATTAAGGCTGCGGTGCCTTCGTGTCTGCTCAAAGCACTTCGGACTCTGAGATATAGTTATACAGTAAAACTCACATCGGGAATGGCAGCTAGCTGCTCTGCTTGCACCATATTTGACCCACCATCACGAATAAAGCAGTGAAGTTTGTTGTCTTCTGTTTCCCTCTCATGTAGCATCTCCTTAATTTCTTCACAGATTAGTTCTCCAGTGTGATGTTCATTGAGTGGTTGACATTTTAATACAATTTTGATCGTTAGAAGTCAACCGTTATTCTGTGTGCTGTCAAACTTATTAATGAAACAGCACTTGGCTCAGACCAAGTATCCGTGGTAAATCAACATTTCCAGATGGTATTTCTCAATGCCGAATTTCATTTACTTCGAAGTTTTAACTCTGTTAAAACTCCGGTTTGATAGTATCGGAACCGGAGTCGGATCCGGAGGTGAATTTGAACCGGAGTTTCCGACCTTTCGGATTCGGAGTCGAAGCTCCGTTACATCCCTAATCAATACCCTACCTAAGATAGCCTAAATGGTATATATGCTTATGGTGTTGTTGACATGTTGTGTATGGTGTATCATCTTAATACTAAATGGTTAGATTGTAATTAGTACATTGCCACAAACTGACGGTGGTGTATGGCAGGCAGCTCATGGCAGGTGGTGTATAGGAGGCTGCATATCGCATATAAAGATCTTAGGCTTTCCTGGTGGATACTGTGTAAAAAGGATTCTTGGGTTTCCAACTAGGTTAATTCTGGAGACAAGTTTGTCGCCAACGTTTCGATGACTAACTCAGTCATCATCCTCAGGGCTGCTCTGAGGTGCTGTAAAATGGAAAATGGCCAGTTTATATACTCTCTCTAGGCCCAGGCCTTCTCTATGATTGGTCAGTTTTTGACCAATCAGCTTCTCCTTGATTACACTGTCCCACACTCTGCTAAGCAAGTAACCATCAACCCTATTGAAATTGTTACTCGCGAGGCAGATTTCGATAGCCTCTTTCATAACCCGATCCCAGTATCCCTTAGAGTGGCCAAGGCGTTTCGTGCCTTCAAAGTTGATCTTATGATTTTGTTCCAAGCAGTGTTCCTTAGGCCCAGGTCATCCTTTATGTGCATTAGGCATTCCTTAAGTTTCTGGAAGGGTTTATACACAGTTCGAATGTTGTGCTTCTTTAGGATTCTAGATATTTTGCCAGAAACTGTGGATACATAAGGAATGCAAGCCGTGGCAACTGGTTTTGTTTCCTTCTCCTCCTTGTTGTCATCAACGTTTTTCAATCTGTGAATTGCCCTTTTAAGGGCCAAGTCAGAGCCTTGTGGTTGTCTTGCCTTGTTTAGTGTGGAGTCAATATCCTTCCAACTATATCCATTCTGTCAGAAGGTGGTCCACAAGTGAGAAAGTTCCTGCTTTAAATTTTCCTCATCAGAGATGGTTTTTGTGCAATGGACTAGTTTTGACAGTACCGCGTTGCGCTGTGAAGGATGGTAGTGACTATTGTTGTTAAGGTATTGGTCGGTGTAAATTGGTTTGCGATACACACTGTGCCGTATACTTCCATCAGGTTTTCTACGGATCATGACGCCCAGAAACAGAAGGCAACCATCCTTTTCTAGTTCCATCGTAAATTTGATGTTGGGTGGATGCTACTGAGGTGCTCAAGGAAGTTGTCGAGCAAGCGGTGTCCATGGGGACAGATCACGAATGTGTCGTAAACATATCGGTAAAAGACCTTGGGCCGCTGAGGTGCAGAACTGAGTGCCTTGTCCTGCACATGGCAGGAGGTGCATTTATTCTTTACCTAATCTATCCTCTATGATATTTTCCAATATGGTGTTACCCTCAAACCTAAAACATAGATTTACGATTGTAAGTCGTTGCAAGCAGCCACTGGTGTATGGCAGGGGGTGTATTAATGCCTAACCTAATCTATCCAATATTAAGCTTGCAGTATGCAAGCAACTTTTACTCATGTGTGTATATATTTATGTATGTATCTCATTTTTTCTCTAGTGAAGGTTGGAGTCTTTAGGAAAAAATCACCAGGTCAGTCAAAATCAACTCTGAGGATAAACAGAAAGCATCACTGACTCAGTAATATTTTTGCATAAAGGCTCTGACCCTCTCACTAGAGAAAAATCGAAATATCAATCCTAGGCATCATGGGTTTGATCCTAGAATTCCCCAAAAAAGGTATTTTCCCATAAGAATGCACTTCACTGTTTTTCAAAAAATTTTTTGAGGCACTTTTCATTAAGATAGAGGATTAAAATTCAACCTGTAGTTAGATTTTTAATGTAATTAGGTGATTCTCTAGGGTGCACTGCAAAGACATCTCCCAAAATTATCCTAGGGTTGATACTAGGTCAGTGAAAAGTATTCCCTGTATAGGAATCATTGTAATAGTAATTTCAAGGAGCCCTTTAATTCCATTTTCGAAGGAGATTACACAACTGGTAGGCACATGTTTACAGAGATAACGGTTCTTTGTATTGCACTTTCTGATTAGATTACATCACAAGGCATTGTTGATGGATGAAATGTGATTATATTATTGACATAAGCTGATTGTCATTTTTTTATGTTAGGGGTGCACAAAATGTTGGCATTACACATTTTTAAGGATTCAAGACATTGTTTCAAAATGTAAGTAGACCTTATCCAGATTGTTACTTGGTTTGACACCAGGGCCCATTAAGTTTTCATTTATAAGGAACATCTAGTAAACTTGAATTCCTTTTGTGATACTACCTGAATTGATTGAGACTTCAAACCTTAAGTGCTTATACTATACTATGCTTTATTTGATAATAAGTTGTGATACCGATATGAAAGATCCTTGGTTAATGCCAAAACAGTCTTACGACTCATAACATTGTATAACATGTCCCATTTTAACCAATTGTCTTTGTAAGGGAGCACATCAAAGGTCTATATATTTTTGATCCAGTAGTGTCTCATAGTGATCAGAAATTTTCTTTCTTCCCTTGCAGTTTTGAACATAAACCGGCCCTGAGGCTATGGATATTTCCTTCAAAATGCTATTCTAGCCATCACTTAAGCTCAAATTCTTCAAGGGAGGGTCATTTGCCACAATCCTTTGGAAATAATGGAACCTTCCAATCTCTTAAAAGTATTATGTGTAACAGGCTGTACAGGGACTACCAAAATTTAAGCAACAACCAATTGATTGTATGAGTAGCCAAAAATGAAACTAACCCAAGAAAGGTACTTAGGGTAATATTAACCATAGTGAATGTCCCTGCATATCTTGTTTTGAATGTGGCACAGTAATGAAGGGGTTTCAAAAAATTGAATTTTCTTCTGCTCCCTAAACAGTTCCTTAGTGGCAGGGTTGGTAAGGAACTACCCTATTTATGGGTGTATACCATGCAATAACATGTATCATAATTTTAGGTAGGAAATTTAAGTACAATGAATGAAATTTAATAGAGGCTAGGAGCCTCAAACTTTTATGATAACTTAATACATATAAATTATCTATATATATAGCATTTATAAGGCAAATAATGTCAAAGATTTCAGAAGAAAGCTATGAAAATACACAATCCTAGACTGCCATACATTTATTATAAACTACTAATGCAGTAACATTAAATGAATACCAATAGCTACAATACAATCAGAGCCATTGCATTCTTATGATTTAGCTTGCTACAATGTATAACCCGACCACTTTGATAAAAACAATAATGTGCCTTACATTAGACTGCAATGAGGTCTTTAAGGAATCCAAGTAACAAATTACCTGAATGGAGATCCTGGGACTCTATGGTCTCCTATGCACACATCCACCAGATGCTCTCCAATTTCATTGGCTATGAAGTGTGCAGTTACCTCTCGACTGCCAAATGCAGCACGACTCAGTCGAACTGGAACTGACCTCCGTGAAGGGCCTGCAGTAGGAGAAATTCTTGAATATGATTGTAACATCTTCAAAATGTCAGACAAGGCATTCTTATTACTCACAGTGATAAAAAAATATGTATATGAATAAAAAATTTTGGATAAGATATGCACATTTTGTAATTATCACAAATTTCCACATCATTTACTGCAGGAGCCTCAAAATATTTGGTAGATAAAAAATTAACAATGTGTCTTTATTTTGTAGAACAAAAATACTTCTTATAAACTTGCTAAAATACAAATAATGAGATTGTTTTGCAAGAATAAAAATTATTGCCATAATTTTGAATTTCTATGCATTCAGTTTTCCATCAAAGCATACTGTTCCTTTCATAGTCAAAAAAGCATGCAAGAAAGTACCGTACAATGAAAATTATGATGTTCAGACTACTTGGGGGAGATTTCATAAACCCACTGAAACTAGTCAATTCAAAGATGGGCAGAGGTCTTTTATTATCTTAGGCAGTTCAATCTAAAAATCACTTGGATACAATCTACAAGATCTGATTATGGCCTTTACTAAAAAGGAAGTTTGGAGGGGATGATGGAAACACACAGGTATGATTCATTTGTGGTAGAAAAGAGAGCCTTGAATAGATGGGCCTGGGCATGTCTCGATTTTTGCAACTTTGGATTACAAATACATCTGGGTGCACCAGAGAAGCAGTTAAGGACAAGTATTCATCCTTATTAGTCTTCTAAGACAGGCTCAATAACATCTGAACATACTTTTCCACTAAAATAATACCCAAAGTACATGATCCTTGCTTGTGTAAAATTGCATTTCATTGGTCACTTCTAACCCTCCTGGGAAATGAAGGAAAGAAATTGATAAGTTTTAATTTACCTCCTAGATTCCTCTTCAATGTTTGTTTTATTGTATTGTTTGCTGAAGAATTTTGCTGTTGTCCTCAGTATTGTTCATCTATTGCAATAGCTGCTCCATCTTCTTCCTGTTTAACTAAGATCTGCACTTGCCAAGCACTTTCTGGCCTTCTTCATGCTCTTGTTGTTTTCTATAACCTCTTGTACAACTCTCCTGTTTAAATTCCCACAGGCTTCCTTAATTGATCTGATGGATTTGAACATCTCAGTGTGTTCTATTCTGCATCATCTCACACCATATCTCTATTCTTTAATTCCTTTAAAAGTTTCATCATTTGCCAAAATTTCTTATTTAACTTTCTGCCCTTCAGTTTCCTTGCCTATTCTTCAGCTGCCCTCTTCATGACTTTGGTTTCTAGTTCTTTTTCTTGAAGCGATGAGAATCAATTGTTACAATCTGGCTGAAAATTTTTCTAGGTCTCTTCCATTTACTTTATATTTCCTGCATTAACCAACTTCTTGAGTTACATTTGGAGCATAATCCTCATTCTACATGTTAGTTTTGCAGTCAGTCTGACTTTTTTCAAAACTTCATTTTAGTGCATCCTGCACACTCTACTAGGTTTTGATATTGTAAATTTCTGAGACCCAGTATTTTCCATTGAAAGGGTAATATGCTTCTTGCTGTCCATCATAAACGTAAAAATTGTCCATAATGATGTGGTAGTAGATCCCTTTACCATGCTCATTGTTGAACAACTGGTAGTTTTCAATTGACTCTTTGCTGCTTTCCTCTGTTTGTGGGTATGTTTTCATGATCTGAGAAAAGTGGTAACCCTCATTTAACTTTTCCATTTCTTGTTAATCAGGACTTCAGTCCCCAAGTCTTCCATACTTCATTCCATTGTACTAGAACATACAGCATCTCCTGAGTTTTATAAGGTCCTCTGATTTTCTTCTGACTAAACGGAGTCTGAAAGTATCCCATTTATATTCTGTACTTCCCTTAAAATCCCCAGGATTTGATATTCCCTCTTCTAGATGCAACAATTGTAAGCAGTTAAGTGTAGGGTGGTGGATCTTTCTTCACGATGGCTCTCTGTAGCACAACCATCTCCTAGACATCCAAATACATGTAGCTTTTATAGCCAGATAAATATCTATTACCGGAGTTCCTCATAAAAACTGAAGTTACATTTGGGGGATGTAGGACATAAATTCACCAAGCTGTCATAGCGCCATTTGATGATTGCCTTGATGTCTTCTTAACATGGTTGAACCTGGGCATCACCACTAACCTTAACACCCCTTAATGTTAATGAATTAGGGCAGAGAGGGACATGCTCACATACATTCATTCTTGTCAGCCATTGATCCTGTTGTTACAAATACTGAACTTTGTTTTAAATTAGCCAAGCATGCAAAATTTATTTCTGAACCTACCTGTGACAGTTACTGAAACCAGAGAGGAATCAGTTCCAGCTGGAAGAGCAATGACAAAAGAGGAAGAGAGATGCAGAGGGGCTAGACGAATTCCATCTCCACTGACCACAGTCTCATGTATCTTGCTAGAGATGTTGATGTTGGCAGGTGGAGAGGATGTTGTGAAAAGTCGTTGGTGTACTCCATCAGGCTCATCACTTGCAGCCACAAAACCTTGTGAAACATTAATAGAATTTTCCTTTTAGTAATTACTCAAGATATTGAACGACAAGAGGAGAAATGCATTAAATTTGATACAGCAAATTATATTGAATTCTTATCTAACAGTATACCCTGCCATCAACAACTTCATTTAACCTTCTAACTGACAGCCTCTATCAGATGGCATAAACAAAAATTTGCTACTTTTGGAGTGTGGAGAGCTACTTTAGAAAATGAAATAATATTTTTCTAGTAGCAAACTAAAAAGATAAGGCAAATAATATGAGATCCTTTCTGGTAAATGCAAATTGTCAATGCTAAGGGATGAGCAGTCTGAAAGCCAACTGGTTCTTATATGCAGTGATGAAGTGCTGGCCACAAGCATGCTCCATCACCTGTGTAAGTGCTGTGTTGTGATGTGATGAGCTGAGGGGAATGGGAGATGAAGGAATGCAGGTGGTGGCTGGTCATGCAGGACATTCTTAAACTGATAAATATATGATTGCTCTGTATGAAAATTATATTTTATAAGAATTAATCTGTTCTATCTTTTTCAAAAATTTGAGCTCATTTTTGAAATTATTTATATCCAGAGAATATTTTTTTACAATTTATGATTTTTTTCGTTTTAAATTTTATAAATAAAAATAAAAACAGAGCAAGAGTATTTTAAAAGTAATGTTATAAATAACTTCTGGTCGTACTTCATGGAAAGCCATCTAGAGAATAAGGAAAGACTTCGTATTTTTCCACACAATATATTTGGACGACTAGTTTCGGCTGCCCGCCATCATCGGGTCAATGATACAGGAAATGCACACTCTTTATATACCTTTACAAATTTTAGAGGGGAGGTTAAGGAGAGGGGAAGGGGACATGAACGTTATTTCATTTGTTAGATTTTTCGCACACATTATTTCTATTGCCTCCCACGCATCAAGCTTCTTCCCATTGGGCAAACATCGAAGGAGCTTCGGAAAGAAAGAGCTATGATGGTCCTGTCCTTGGAGATGTTCCGCAAAGGCTGAGTTCCCATTGTTTAGAC
>KZ309189.1:613824-688945 GCA_000376725.2 Ladona fulva | reverse complement strand
CCGGGACTCGAACCCGGGTCTCCCAATTGCCGGTCGGTTGCTCTATCCATTGAGCTATCCCACCAGAACATTTCTCCATGCCGTTTGGGAGACTTTTGGAGAAATTTTCTGGTGGGATAGCTCAATGGATAGAGCAACCGACCGGCAATTGGGAGACCCAGGTTCGAGTCCCGGCTCCGTCAGACTTTTTTCATGTCAGTTTCTCCTTGGGAATTTTCCTAGATGCACGACTTATCGTGCCAAGTCATCTTACCCATTTCTATAACTTCTCTTTTCAGATTTTGCATTTATAAATTATGGTATTGTGATTTTACTTATGTAATATGGATGTCAATAAGACAAACGAAGAAAGAGAGAATGGATGTGAGGTTGTAATAGAGCATCATGATTTCTATTCATAGAGAATATGAGTTTATGTTCACACAAAATTTCATTGAAATTGGTGATGGTCAAGCAGGGCACTTCTCTAAAATTGTTCCACTTGACATGGAATACCCCAAGTATAGTACAAAAAAAATTAGTTTTTACGATTTTAGATTAGAATTAATCTGCTCTTTGTTACCTGTAAGCCTAATGCTAGATGCCAGAATGAATTGATTCAAAAATTAATTTTTTAATTAACCGAAAGGCAGCTTTCAGAGTACATATGTAGATGTAGATGAACCTCTTTGGGTATCAGAATCTACATCAAAATTGGTGAATTTATAAGCTAATTCCAAATTCTTTGGAATCTTTAGTTTAAAAATCCATCTTCCACTCCTGATCTTTCTTTTCATTTTGGATAATTAATGATATATAGATGAGTACTTATAAATTGAATTATCAGTGAAACTATTATCTCCTCATCATTCAACTAATAGTTACTTTTACAACCTTTTTCTGTGTCCCTTGCCAACAAGCAGTATAGGCAGAGTCAACATAGTTAAGTATAATCACATTAATATATAAATATATGTAAATATAAAATATGATAAAACAAAAACAAACCATATAAAAAGAGAGGGAATAGATTATATCTCTTTATATAAATATAGAACGTTGAAATTTACGGAATCGTTAGAAAATGTTTATATCTTCTGTCTGCCATAACAGCTTTATCCCTAATAGCCCCAGGTTTGATGCTAGGTAAATTCTTAGTGCAAAAGTTTCAAGAAATCATTTACGGCATTTCTAGGTAAAATAAAATGTTGAAATTCACGTAATCGATAGAGAATATACACATCTATAGTATACCTAAAGGGTTTTACCCTGGGGGTCCTTAGTTCGATGCTAGGGCAATTTATATGACGTTCACATGAAGTTCACGAATTCATTTAGGGTATTTAGCGTTAAGATAGAAAGTCGTAATTCACATTGTTGTTAGAATAGATAAATGTCTATTGTATGCAATAAAGATTTTTGCCCTGTGGGCCCTGGTTCGAAGCTAGGAACCTTCATATGACCGAATTTTCAAAAATTCATTAAGTTATTTCCCGGTCAGGTAGAAGTTTGAAATTCGCAACATCGATAGATGATATGTATTTTTATCGTATGCCGTAAGGATATTTGAGCTATTTGACCCAGGTTCAATGCTAGGACAAATCGTATGGACGTATTTTGAATAATTCGTTTAGGGTATTGAAGTTGGTGGATGGCAGTCCATTTATAGCAGGCGGAGTGTCGCAGGTGGTGCAAAATGCTTTAGTTAATCTATCTTACATTAAGCTTGCAGTATGCAAGTTGCTTTTACTCGTAACAATATATAATTCACTTAAGATACATTTCTTGTTTACATATAGATTAAATAATAGTTGCAAGAAGATAGATTACAGACCTTTCCAATTTTTATTTAGGTTTTCAGAAATATTCCAAATAATTGGATTGATCTGTAATCCAAATGATGCATAACATCCTGAACCATGGATATTAGGGACCTACCTCTAATTCTCTTGTTTAAGATTTTTCTAAGAATCCTTCAAGTCTACATAAAATTGGTGTCACATGACCACAGAAAAAATGATACAAACCATTTAATGAAATCTGCATCATAATACCATTGTAAAGACAGTGTTGTTTCATCAAATTTTTAAGTTACTCAAACCAACATGACATGGCTGATCTCTTACCTCGGACGTTTGATGAAGTATCAATATTAGGTTCATCAATGTTGTCAACCGAACCTCTGCGATTCTGACTCCAACTTTGCTTCTGAGCAGACTCTGTTTGCTGCACATAGGGGGTGAATAAGTGCTTCTGCTGAGGGGGACTTTCTCCATTGAGCAAAGGAGGGCCAACATCAACAAGGTGAGTCCTCCCCATTCGCTGCTCCAGTGTCTTTGTGTTTATAGACGACGATGTCAACACTTTTGATTCTGCAATTGGAAATCTTTATGAAAACTCAGTAGGAAATGACTTTTAAATAATATATAAATATGCTATATATGCTAATGTACTGGTCTACCACTAAATGAAAAATTGAATTGACTAAAACATGAGATATGAAATGAACATTAACAATTAATATAAGGATGGATTTAGATTTGAAAGTTGCCACAAATCGCCACTGACATTTGGCAGGGGGTGTAATAATACCTTATCTAATCTACCGTATATGGTATCTCCCAATAAGGTGTTGTCTTGAAACACAATGGATAGATTTAGAAATGTAAGTCACTGCGAATTGCCACTGGTGTATGGCAGGGGGTGTATTAATTGACTTATCTAATCTATCCTATAAAAAGATTGCAGTATGCAAGCAACTTTTACTAAGAGGCTTATCCTTAGATACCACAAAAAAGGTATTTTTCCCATTTAAATATATTGTGTAAATTTTCAAAAATTCGTTTGGTACATTTTCCGTGAAAATAGAAAATTGAAATTCACAATATCGTTAGAAGATATGAATTTCTATCAGATGTCATAAAGACTTTTGCCTTAGTGGCTATAGGTTTGATGCTAGGACATATCAAATTTAGCCTGTAAGAATAACACAGGGAGGCTTTTTAATTCTTTTTCCAGGGCACATTAAGAAGAGCGAAGTAGCAAAAATTCAGCACATGAATATTATTCATGTAAATATATCATATTCAAGATTAACAACTCCTAATTAATCCTTGATCCAAATTAATGTAGATCCTTGCTTCTATGACAGGGCACATTAATTATTCCTCCATAATAAATGTGCAGGAAACAATATTTTGAGGAACATCTCGATACAATTTTGCTTGTTAAGTGACAGTTAGGTGATTTTTTTTTTTTTGCATGAAGAACCCAACTTTCTGAAGCTAAAATAAAAATGTCTTTGACACTGAATTTTGGTCCGTAAAGACCCTGACCATGAAACTGGGAAACATGAAACTCCGCCTCTCCTTTAAGTTTCCATATCTACCAGTAGAAGGCATTCTAATGCGTTCAGTAAACATATTTCCTTTTCATAGTGATTTTCTTTAAGTTTACGTAATGTTTATGTAAATCGACATGCTCACAGAATGGTTGTTTCCCTGTATTTTACGTAATGCTTACATAAATTTTGGGTCAACAAGCAGGTCTGTGCTAGCTAGGAGTGGGACATCCAGGGCGCTCATCATCTTCACTTGAAAACATTTGCACCACTTGTAAACACTCGTGTTATTCATTGAACATTCGCCAAAAGCAACATTTAACATTGCCAATGTGGTGCAGCACTTTATTCCATTTCTAACACAGAATTTAATGCAAACTCTGTTCCATTTTTGCCGCAAGTCAAAAATTGTCAATAACAGTTAAACACATGTAACCTTTTTGACTGCCAACAATACACTAAGCTTTCAAAATGGCTGCCCTTAACAACATATGTTAGGGACATGTGTACCAATATAGAGAAAAAAATCGACAATTGGAATTATACGGCCTGATAAATTTAAGAATTCTGCTTTTTTTATCATACCACATACTTCTAAAAACTACCACTGAAATGTTATACTTATACACTTATAAATAATTAAAGATTTTATTTTAAAATGACCTTAGTATTTTGAAATAGTAGATGCAAAATTTTGGTGAATTTTAATAGTAACTACTTGTGAATGAAATTTAATACAATTACTATAAAAAATGGAAAAGTTTAAGTACCACATATAAAACACTACCAACTAAATTATATCAAATCAATGCTCAATGAGACAATATGGAATTGAAGGAAAACAGTCTGAAAAGTGTACCAACTGAAACCCTAAATATGTTTCATATCTATTAGTATATATTAACCCTTAAAGGTGCAANACTCAAGAAGTAGAAGGCTCAAGGCACTACATTTAGCAAAAATTCCAAGATATAACAGCAAGCATTGAGGAAATATTTAAACTGGTATCCTTGTATCAAAGTAGACTGGAAATTAGGTTATAATTACTAAACCAATTCAGAGAAGGTACCTTTATGCATACATTTAAGAGTTGATAGGAATTTACTGATTGCATTTTTATATTTATTGTTTCTTTAATATGCAATTTGATTTTTTAAATGAGCAATGAATTTATTTCTTTTGGTATCATTTCTCTTGTTTGTTCCTTGTTCTGTGTGTACTATATTTATGGAGATGTCCTATATTTTGAATATTTAAATTCCTGAGACAAATAAATCATCATTATTATGATGATGCAATGCCACTTCAGGTGATTCAACAATCAGATAGATAGGATGAAATTTTGTTTTAAAAATTCATTCTTCCGGTGAATAATTCCCAATGCAAACCATAGAAATAAGTTAGTAAATATTAGTGTTCAATTCTTTATCATGCTTTCCATTTATCCAAGTCATTGGGGACAGCTGATTTAAATTTCATACTAAGGGCCGCTATTATAGTGAACACTTAAAATGAGTTTTTCTAAAGTTCTCTCTAATGTCAAATATATACAGATGAATAACATGTCTACAATTTTCTATCATTAATGATAGTAAAGAAAGTAAGTTATTATAGAATGAGGAAAGAAAAATCCGAATGATAAATATTTATTTATGATACGCTTCCTTTGGTTATTCACAGGAATTCGTATTGTTTTACTTGAGTTCGAAGAAAACCAAGGAGAGGTAGTTCTTTTTGGACAGACTGAGCATGACTGAAAGTCCACCCTAGAATACTCTGTGTAGAGTTTCCATTTATCTGGGACTTTTTTCTTCCCCCTTACCACTAAAAATACATGCTAATTCCAGATATACGGGCCACGTTTGCCTGCAGATGCACTGGGAATAGAAAATCACAGATACTCTGGAATTTCTATTCCTTGTATAAGTACTCTCGTACTAGGGATTTCCTATAATCACATGTGTAAGAGGTACTCTGTATACACAGATTAGGAACGAAAATGGTCCAAAGATTATAAGAACCTAAGCCACTTGAACTGTTCTGAGACCAAGCCACTTGAAAGGGCCTAAGTGTGAGACATCCTTCTCAGGTGATTCAACGCAACAGCTGTTAGAAAAGACAGCTTACAAAAATGTTTCCTTTTTCTATCTATTTCCATATTAATTTTGAGTACAAATTTTAAATTATCAATGCAAAAGAATCATAAGAGAATAATGGAAGTAGTAGAGGAATCATCAATATTTTTTTCTCATTTTTCTCAATTACTATTATGGAACAATGGAAAGGGGACGCTGAAAATTAATTCTTTTTGCACCAACAGCTACGAGGAATGCAATTTTGGGTTTATTTATTGCTACAGGTGAAAAAAAAGGAATTTCTGGAAATACAGGTGGTATACAACCCATCGAGCATTAAACAAATTCTTATTTTTTATGCATAAAAAATTTTTTTAAATTAAGATAGGTGAAGAAACGTAATTAATATTGCTCCATAACAACAATGCATGACAACAGATATAATTAACCCAAAATATTTCCTCAGCAGGAGGGGGGGGAAGTATAGATCCCACTGCGCTCTTAAGGGTTAAGACTTAATTTATATTTAAACAAAAAATAATACAAAGTATAACATTATTTTCTGATACTAAGCGCAAAAATGTACAAAAGTCAGCATGCTCTTACACAAAAGTATAAGGCATAAAGCAATGTCATATTAAGACCACAAAACATCAAAAGAACTCCATTCCTTTCATAGAATCAAATGGATGGTCAGATAATAACTAAGAAGTTAACAACTTACCTTCATTGTAGAAGGAGTCAGCTGTTTTAGAGAGTCGATTAGAAACAGGTGAAGACAGAGATACTTTGGTAGCCATTGGGGAGACTGCCCTTGCTGAGGTGCTCTGGTATTGACTATGCTCCATACTTCCTCCTGACACTGATATACATTCATGTATTCATCTTTCTTGCAAAATAAGTCTTTTAAGTATTAAATTAAATTAAATAAGAAAAGAAATTTAATGCTTTCCATTTCATTCTTAAAATGGTTTTGATTTTTATCTCATAAGCAACATTTTTGAAGCCAATAATAACTTAATAAATAAAGTAATAACATTCATCCCTTATAGTGCTTCCATAACAAAATGAACAATAAAGCTTATTTTATCAATCTGTCATCCTAAGCTTCCTTATCTAGACTACCCTCATCTATTTTCCACACTGTCACCCTTGTTAAAAGAAATATAAGGATCACTTTCAAACTTCAACAATAACAACATTGAACTTCTGTGTTCAGCACACCAGTAAAAGCAAACATGTGCACAATCACCCATACACTCTTTCTTTGAAAGAAAAAGGGTATGAATAGTGCAAAAAAGGAAATAAAAAACCATAACCTGTACCATGATATATTTTATTCAGCTATTGCGCAATCAACCCTTCACATTATCAAAAGTGTGGAAGATGCCACTAACAATCATCACAAAAACATTTCCAACTTATAAGGAACATTTATTGAAAGGGAAGGTTAGCTTCATCTGAATCTTTATCCAAAATATAGACCTGATATGGCTTCCTTGTATGCCAAAAATGTTTCATTGATTTTTCAATTTGAAAACCAAGAAAATTTGAGGGTATTAATTTAGGTTGGTTTATTTGCACAGAACAAAATAAATCCACAGCAAAGCATAAGTGGAGGCATACAAAAGCAATCTCTTTTAATGAGGTATAATAAATCCCTTTCACTGAATATATCATGGAGTAGGATCAAGAATAAATAATAGGAATAAATAAGGCTGAAGGAGTTAGAATTGTGCAATATAGCCAAAGTTGAATGGAGCAGCAATAAGATCAATGTCTCATAATATAAGTAAATGATCCACAGTCGAATTTTTCCTGAGGAAAAGGACCAAGTTTGCTTAAATAACATTAATAGAAGAAACATAAAAAAGTCATTCCAGTTGAATGTCTTGAAACACTCACAAATAAGTTAAAATGAAGCCCATATATCCAAAAAAAATCTCAGATAAAGCAATGAAAAAATTGAATTAATAAAAATGAATAGTCAATAAAAGCAATGAAAAGATACGAGACTTCCCTCTAGTTAGGTCTCATCTAGATTGAGATACAAATATACGGAATCTCGCAGATTAAACTTGTTATCATTAACTCAAGAAGTAGAAGGCTCAAGGCACTACATTTAGCAAAAATTCCAAGATATAACAGCAAGCATTGAGGAAATATTTAAACTGGTATCCTTGTATCAAAGTAGACTGGAAATTAGGTTATAATTACTAAACCAATTCAGAGAAGGTACCTTTATGCATACATTTAAGAGTTGATAGGAATTTACTGATTGCATTTTTATATTTATTGTTTCTTTAATATGCAATTTGATTTTTTAAATGAGCAATGAATTTATTTCTTTTGGTATCATTTCTCTTGTTTGTTCCTTGTTCTGTGTGTACTATATTTATGGAGATGTCCTATATTTTGAATATTTAAATTCCTGAGACAAATAAATCATCATTATTATGATGATGCAATGCCACTTCAGGTGATTCAACAATCAGATAGATAGGATGAAATTTTGTTTTAAAAATTCATTCTTCCGGTGAATAATTCCCAATGCAAACCATAGAAATAAGTTAGTAAATATTAGTGTTCAATTCTTTATCATGCTTTCCATTTATCCAAGTCATTGGGGACAGCTGATTTAAATTTCATACTAAGGGCCGCTATTATAGTGAACACTTAAAATGAGTTTTTCTAAAGTTCTCTCTAATGTCCAATATCATAATGTTTTGTTAAAGAGAATATCGTAATTAATCTCCTATACATATGATATATATGATATATTTGCATGTAGATTATCTATAAAGTCCACTTTAATTTAACAAAACATTATAATACTTGATCTTAATAAGTAATTTTAGTTAAGTCAATTTTACGTTTACATTATAATACCGGGCATAAGAATTTCAAAAGTTAGACATGATGTCAAAAGGAAAAAATTGTTAGAGTTTACTAATTTTAAATGCTTAAAATATATAGTGTTTACGGTTTAATTCTATGTTTTGTACTCTGTCATACTATGAAAGAATACCAGTCTACTAAAGCAGATCCCATAATTATTACACAAATAAAGATTTGGCACAAAACCAGTTGACTTATTCTGGAAATAACCACGGTAGATACTTTACATACTACCCACCACATTCATTCAAAACTATTCCACAATCCAAACAATGACATTTTAGTAAATCAACTAGCAATATAGAGGCCAGATTGTAGGAAGAGTATATTGCTGGGCCAAGATTAAGTAATGCAAGGTAAAAGCAACCATTGAAGGAAAAGAAGTCAATCGAGTAATAATACCTCTGGGATTAACATAGACTGAAACCCCTAAATTGGGACGCTGATTGGGAGAATTGCTCTGCAGATGACCCTTGTACCAGCTGTATTGCGACTCTTCTTCGGGAAGGAAATAAGGAGAGTGTGAAGGTGATCCAAGTCTCCCAACTGGACGTGAATATAGTGAGGATTCTTGAGATCCATTAGTCTTGACTGAGAGGCCAATGGTGTTCCTACCTGCTGTCTCAGTATTATTCCATAATTAAGATGGAAATAATGACAATCACCCAAATTAATTGAGAGATGAAGATTAAAGCCATATATAAAACAATAGAAGGGTCACTCAATATCTAGTATGGTAATTACCATCATTTATATATTTATATTTCTCACATAACTCCATGTAAAGAATAAATGTAAAGTTCATTTATTGCTTCATTGAAAGACCATTTTTTCCATAAACTTTGATAAGAAAAGAAGGCTGTAAAAAAATTGCGACATGTACAGTGATCCCAAGGAAGAATGGACTTGAAAAAAGTCTGACAGGACCGGGAATCGAACCCGGGTCTCCCAATTGCCGGTCGGGTGCTCTGTCCGTTGAGCTATCCCGGCAGAACATTTCTCCAAGCCATTTGGGAGACTTTGTGGGCAAGGACATTGCGAGTTCGTCCGCATGGCAGCATCGTTCGCAGTCTAGCTTCATTGAAGTAACGGCCACACAAAGTGACGTCAGACTTTTTTCAAGTCCATTCTTCCTTGGGATTTTTCCTGGGTGCGCACCATCTTCTGCAAAGTCATCTTTACCCATTTAAGTTTATGTACAGTGATATTCGAATCTTATACAACACCCAATGGTGTTTATGAAAGGCCACTGAATGAATTTACTCAAGAGAAAGTAATTAGGGTAATACCAAAAACATTGATGAGCTAAGGAAGGGGTACACCTGTTATGGGGAAATGGTCGATTGAACTGAAAGTTACAAAGATACCTCTGGTGTTTGAAGATAAATATTATTTGTCGATAAATGCTATTTGTTTCTTATCTAATTTCCTCTGATCTAAGTAAAGGAAAAACCCAAAGTGTTAGATGGGGTTTCTTTCATGAAATGGCAATAAAAAGGCTCAGCAGGTGAAAATGATTCAGTCTTATCCCAAAATTAAAAGTAGTGTTTCACAAATGCTGCGCAAAATTTAATTGCTAATAATCTCCTACCCAACTATTTGCCATTGGAGATGAATATAACAGTTTGAAAGGCAGTCATGCTGATATGATATCCATGTGTTTTATCTCTTATAAGTCTCCTAACCAAAGATTGAGAAAAGGTGTATTTACTTTGCATGGTAAAGCCATGCGGCTGAAACCCAACGAATAAGAAGTGTGAAAAATACAACATGACTGGGGCACAAACCCAGGCATCCCACTTTCTGGGCAGGTATCCTAACCACTACTATGTTGGGTTTCTTTTGTGAGGAAAGCATTTTCAAACTGCGTGGAAGAGACGTGGCATAGTAGTATTTTAACACTTGTAATCTTAACCAAAGCTATCCCAATATTGCGAGTAAAAATTTTGTGTAAGATTATAGTATTTATTGTATTATATAGCTAGAATAGTATCTAGTATTTGTAAAGGTAGATAAAGATACAATCAGAGTGATATAATAGCGATGCTTATATTTCTAAATGTTTGGATATTGTTACAGATATTTAAGTGGTTAAATTTGATAAAAGTCAGACAAGTTCATGACATATCAGAGAAGAAAATGGCCTCTGTTTAACTCCTTTATTCATTTTGTAAGAAAAATTTGACTTGGTTCTGTTTGATCAACAACCCCAACTCTATGGACAGCCTCAACTGCATGAAATCAACTCTCTGATTGAAGTAGTTTCATCTTCTCTCCAATGCTTCAGCTTTCCTTGTAATTGGGTAGTGCAATTAATAATTTAATGCAATTCAATCAAAATTTTGGTTCAAGAATAACTGTTGAGTAATCACAACTTTTGCCCGTTAAAAATTCCAGATGTAACCTTTATTTTTCTATATAGAAATTTTTTTTCCTTCTATCTTTGTATGGGAAATTTCAAACATTTTACAATATTTGTCAGAGGTTTGTGGAGTGAACTTTCTACCTAACTATGGTTACCACTAACTAAATTGTACTCTATGTATCATAGAATTACCTTAAATTTATTCAGAAATTTATCTTCAGGAGGAAAGCCAAGCTATAGGTTTATTCCTATTTCCCATACAGGTAGAACTATTCCAGAATGACTTGAAGAGAAAAAGAAAAGGAAAAATTTCAGAACCCTTTCGTTTCTTATTCTCGCTAAAAGTAGTATATGTAGGGGAAATACATTATATCTGTCAAGTGCTTCACATGGTAACTTTATATTTCAATCAGATGCACCACCAGCATTTTCTTGGTGACTTTTCTCTAACCCCTGCCCTGTCCCTTACTAAGCACACCCCTTCCTCTTGTTGCAATGTTTAGCATGTTACCCTAAGTGCCTTATTTCCAGTAGTTCCTCCATTGCCCACTCACCCCAGAGGATCTAGTTTTAATTTTGAACAGCATTGTACCATAAGAAAGAAAATATAATATAGACTAATAATGTTTCATCAAATATAGTTTTCAAATTGAAGTCACAAAGACACAATACATTTTGATTTCTCATGGAATGACTTATTTTGAAAAATCTCCTCCATGAAAACTCATGTCTATTGTTGAAGCTAGGATTTCATATATTTCCACTCACTATATTAATTATAATAAAGAGTAAATTAATATATAAATGATGGTAAGCATTTTAGCATTTTGTTGTAATCTGTTAGTCTCTGAGACTGCACTATATAAGGAATCAGTAAATAACAAAAATTGATTGAAAAAATTATGAGTTAACAAAATAAAGTAAATGAATAGATAGACTATGGTAATTTATTATGGTTATTTATTATGTAAGATTAGTTTTAATATTTTATGATAAATTTATTTCAATTTTATTTGTGATATAACAGTACTATTTTACAATTCCAAGGTTTGGTTGAATGACTACACTACACTATCTACAAAATAAATGAGAGCAAGGACAATCTAGACAATAGTATTTGCTTTGAGAAATTTCTTCATAATTTCTTTTGGCAAAGGCAACAAGTAAATGATTAAAACACATCTCTTATGGTTATGATAAAAATCAATGTTATTTTACTCTGCCAACACACAGTTAAGAGATGCTGATTATCATATACAAAATTAATTTATGCATAAATATTACTGAAAGTAAATAGGAAACAAAGACAACATTTTAGTCAAATTAAATTATTAAATAAAGAAGAGGTCAAGATTGATGGTAACTCTGTTTATGTTAACCAACATGGATGTGATTTATTAAGTTAAAATTGTCAATTTCCTCAGCATGACAAAAATAACAAAAAGTCCTTGAATTTGGACATCTTTACCCCAGTCTGTAAAATCTTTGTGTTCAGTAAATGAAAGCAGAATGAAAAGTGGATATTTGATAAGGTGGGTGTAGTGAAAGGGAGGGAAAAATCAATGGTTGCATTTGGGAAACAATGTCCTCAAGAGAGTAAAGAGTATACACCAAAAAAAAAAGATATACTCAAAGAAAATTTTTAGAGAAAAGACGAATTTAGGGATAGGTTTACAGCCATATGATTATTATTGAAATGATATGATAGTTATGCACATACAAATAAAGAAACATATAAAAGGGAAATAAAGAAATATAAAAAGGGAAAACAGCTAAAGCTGTATATATTATATTGGGACATTGATGCTTAGGCATGAGAAGTGCACTCGCATCCATTAAGATTTTGGATGACTATTGTAGTGATAGAAATGTCTCCTAACTTCATACAAAGACCTCCAACTGGTTCCATAAAAAAGATATTTCCAAGTTTTCAAGCATTTTTTAGAAAAACTGCAACTTTCCATCCTTATTGTCCAGGTTATACAGATTAATCTTCTTTCCATTAGAAACACACATTCACCCTTGGTAGAAGCAGTCCCAGGTTCAACTCCTGGTTTGGGCCACCTTTAGAAAATGTGCAAAATGACATCACCTGTCAGCTTCATACATCTACTTCCACTACTACGAAGAAGGAAGACTGCCACACATCTACCTGAGGATGCCAACATGTTCCTGAAACATTGCAGTTTTTCTACACCACACTGCAAATCCCAGAAATATCTTTAAGATGGAAGTCTCTTAACTTAAGAGACTTAAGTCTCTGAAGGTTTTCAATTTCAATAAAAAATAACATGAAAGCTGATAGTAAATATGAAATAGAAAATGGTATAGTAATGGTTTAACAATAAGTTTTAATGTGATTGAAGTTCCTGAAAATTTGTTTCCAGCTGTCCACTTGTGCTGCCATCTATAAAAATAGTACTTAAAGTTGGCCAAAGAAAGGGTTAAGCAGAGCTTACCATCAAAATGTCGAGGGGAACCAGATCCATTTGCATGGGATGCATCACGCTTTTCATTGGTATACAAAGTCTCTGTCACTCTTTTTTCATTCACCTCCGTGCTCCTTTTCTCATTCAAATAAGATGATTCAGATACCTTCTTATCATTGGAAAATGAAAGATCTCTCTTCTCAGAAGAATCTACACTCCTCTTCTCCTTGTTTTTGCTACGCCGTGAACGTTGTGTCCCCACTCTTACACTGAATGGAGAGCCTAAAAAAATGAATTACATACATGTGATAGATATTAAGCTCAAGTGAAAAACATTCCTGCTCTCATAAAAGATACCTCTATTTAACCCATTAAAAGCTGAACCTTTCCAATTCCAAGTGCCTTATATGTTGAATGATAGCATGAAAACTATCCCCTTTTACTAAATGAAATATATTTTTTTATACCTAAAATAAATAGTTAACAAATTTAATAGCAATGTAATACTAACTTTTAATTCATTAATTAATCAAGCAGTAATTAAACAGAAAGAACTATGTAGCATTATTAAGGCTTAACAAGCGTATATAACTTATAGGGTTAGTAGAAGTCTAATGATAAGACAACTTCAATAGGTGCCACACATGATTGTCAGGCTCTTAAATTTATACAGAGGCTACCCAAAATGAAAGTTTTACTGTGCCACAGAGTCAAAGTCTTTTTCAAAATAGAAAAAAAACTTATTCTTTCCATTACACAACATTTTAACATACTCTTCCTTGTTTTTCAAATTATGCACAGGGATTTAGCAACAGCATCTTTATTCAAATGCTGTACCATTTTTTCATCAAATTTCTCAGCCAAAACAACTCTTTCCTTTTCACATAATTATTATTAGCAAATTATATAAATCTAGTAGTTTATTCACTAAACAACTCCAATCTTAAATTTACAGTTCGTATCATAACATTTCACTCAATTAATTTATTTAATTTTAATTAAAGAAACCTTTTTAATCAATAGAAGAATTTTTACCAATCTTAAAATTAGGTTTCTGATGAACTTGTTAAAATACTTTTCATTACATCATCTATGATCTGTCATTCAATGAGTTGGAAAGATTAAATTTGAATAAAAAAGGCCAGAAATATAAAATGCAAGATTTAAAGCAACTTATCTCACCTTTTATATCAGAACCATTGAAATATACATAAATCCTGTATTTTCCTGCCTCAGGTGGAATGAATGTAACTCTGGCCAGGGAATCTCCAAGTCTTTCAGTTCGCAATGGAACAGATCTTCCAGAATGCACTACATCAAGGCACACTTCACCTAGACCACCAGTACCACTGGAGTCCACTGTAAAACTTAATGGTTGGCCAGGATTCCCTGGTATATCTAGACCTTGAATCTGTAACACAATTTAAAAATAACTATAAGTTTGCAACTATTCATAGCTATCCATGATCAGGTTACATGTTTCAGCATAAAAATACATTGAGAAAGAGGAAGAAATTCTTATGACGGTAACAGGTAATGATCTACAATTTTAGCTGATCCAATGTCAGCTGTTTCCATTGACACTATCAGAGATCTTTTATTAAAGACATGTCAAATTTGTGAATTTAAAAGAGAGCCCAATGCATGTTTAGCATAATTATTCATATAATTAGCTCATTATAAATGATTTGAACTTTTGATAAGATTTTACAATTAAGGGGGTATGCCACACTATCAAGAAATAAAAAAAACCCAAATCCTTTCAAATGTAGTTTAAACTTTTAGCTATTTAATGCTCTTGGTTTGATGTAAATCTTCTCAAATTGATGAAGTATCAGCTTATTTATGCTGACACTGCACTCCAGCTGGAGGGGCAATTATTGGCTATCCCAACTACTATCAACATATTTTATTTCTTGGACTTTAAATGGACCTTTGTTAACATCACTTTGTTGCTAATGAAATCAGATTCTCTTCTTTCTGACAAGCTACTTCTAGTCTATCTAATTTTTCCTCTGACTCTCTTTCTGTCAGTCGAACTAAACATGACTTATCCTTCTTACATTCTTTGCCAAATTCTCTTCATGAACATCCTCTTCTAGCTTTTCCTCTAAATTATCATTCATAGATTCATCAACTTGACACCTCTTCTTAATTATTCTACTGCTAGACATTCTAGAATAAGGGGATTTTAGCCCTTCTACTGTGTTACAGCTCTTTTTGGCCAGTATTCAAGAAAGTTGATTGACACTTCCATTAAGTTGGAGACCATTATAGTAAAAAACAAAGCTGTTGTGAACTCCATACCTTATGGAAATAATATTAGTGAAAAACGGAATGTATGAGGGTATGCTTAAGACCAGATGGGCACAAAACTAAGAAACCTGATGAAAGAACATAAGAGATCTAGAAGAATGGGAAAATCAAAGCCAGATAAACAAATGAGCTTAGACTACGTTAAGTATGGCTTAACTATCAGAAGTAATCATGATACAATTGCAGCAATTAAAAGAGGAATTTTGGCAAGGTATATGCATAAAAGCTTTACAGATGAGAAGCCCCAACATGAAAACTGCCCTTTTGGGCCAACAAGTTGGTGAAAATGGCAGAAAGTAAAGGCTGACATGAAGTTGAGTGACTACAGGCAGAAGCTACCTATTCAAGATGTGGTACTAAAAGCTGCACATTCTGTGTATGTTTTCTTAAGCAAAAATGAATAGTCAGAAAGACATATTGGAGACATCACTGCTTATATTGATGAAATCCTCCATTCGTTATATTGAAAATATGCCCCTAGAATTACTTTCAGCAGACTAATAACAGTGGAAATTGTTTTATATACTGAAGCTAGCATCTTCAATCATGATACAGATTCGTCTCTTCAAACTGTGAAACAAATGCGTATTGTTGCTTGAACTATTATGCAGCAAATGAACGAAGAGGAGAACCACACCATCTGATTTTGGTGGACCAACATGTGCAGGTTTTCTCTTAATGATATGGACCTAAATAGATAAGCACAATATGTCCAGCAAACACCTTTCTGAAGATGAAAAAGGACCACATTATGTCACAGGAATCAAATGATAAGGTTATAATAAAACATTTCTATATATACACCAAAATAAATGTCCCAAAACTTAAAATGCATTTTTCTCAAAACATGATTTTTTCAAAATGGTATCACAATCCATTGTAAACCAATTTGCATGAAATTCTACCAAAATGCACCTTACGTGATTTTCTATCACACAATGGGAGGATTTTTGATTTATAGCTTAGTTTTTTATAATTAATAAAATACAACTTAAAATGTTAAGTGAAAACAGAATGTTTTACTTTAAGTCTTACCATTCGTGTATTTTTTCAAAGTTCAAAAATCCTCCCAATCTACGATATAGATTATAATTACAAAAATAATTAAGTAAATTTGTAAATTTTTGGATCCAACATAATGGCTAAATCGTGTACACCATTTACTTGAGCAAAAATGGCAAATGTTTATTTCATGGACCATAGTGTTAAAGTTTATCAGTGCATTTAGACCAATTTAAAGTTATTGATTGTATACATAGCATATTTAAAGGATGCAAAGTTTCAAGCGTCTTTAAATAGATTTACTGGAATTAATTTTTTAAAGTACCTTTTTTTCATACTGCTCATGGTGGCCTAACCTCCTAAATTTAACTACAAAAAAGAACTAATAATAAATATTTTGTAAAATTTGCATATTTAACTCTATCTTCTTCTTTATTTCATCTTTCCTTCTTTGGAGGTTTTAACAGTTTTAACTTAATAGGCAAAGCATTTTGAAATCACATAGGTTTTACATTATACCAACAACCACAAAGATCTTACATACTCATGTACTAGCATTGAGATCCAATAAATATGCCATCATATAGGCGCTCTTTCACAAGAAAATAATTATATGATAATTACTCAAAGTTAATTTGAAAATTTAAAATCATGATGAAATATGAAAAAGAGAAGAAACTCTAATTTTCAATGATTTGATTGGTCTAATCTCTATCCTTTCCACTGTCTACAGAGCATCAGAGCCATGTTCCACATTTAACCATCTTAGTTTTTGAAGCATATAATTCATTTTTGCTAATCTATCACATTTTAATATTATTTGCATAGCTTTATTTTGTTGTATCTGTTATCTATTTTTTCTCTTTGGCTAGTGAGATACAAAACAATGGCACAGTAATAAAAATGTTGCAGTAAAATACAAATATATATATCACTTTTGTTTTGTCAATAGAAATAAATTAACTAATTCTAGCCAAGAAATTTATTTTTTTTGCAATCTTTTTGCAGACATAATTTAAGTGCTTATCAAATATTAATTTTCTATGCATTATCACTCCTACATATTTTACTGAATCAACAAATTTAATAGCAAATTCATTTATTTGGACTTTAAATTTCTATCTTTAATTATAGTTATAATTTAGTTTTAATTTAACAAATTTAATAGCAATGTAATACTAACTTTTAATTCATTAATTAATCAAGCAGTAATTAAACAGAAAGAACTATGTAGCATTATTAAGGCTTAACAAGCGTATATAACTTATAGGGTTAGTAGAAGTNCATTTATATATATTAAAAACAACAAGGGTCCCAGCAGACTACCCTGAGGAATTCCGACATTTATCTTTATTTGGGAAAAGATGTAGCTCTCACATTTTACTTCCTGCATTCTTTTCAATAGATAGTTTCAAATCCATTTTATGACTACCCTACCAAATCCATAATTCTGAAGTTTATATACAAGCCAATCTCTATCTACTGTCTCAAAAGCTCTTTTTCATCCAATACAAAATCACAAATCATCTATCTCTTCATTCTCAAGGAAACCCTTCCAATCATTTAGTATATTCTGTATAGTTGTCTCATAGTTATAACCATCCCTGAAACCTGGTTGATATTGCACTAAAATTTTATTTTAACCAATACTATCTTTGATTTGTTCATATACTGTCTTTTCTACTACTTTTTCTATTGCACACAATATATTAATTATTATTATTCTGAACTCTTCTGCCTTAGTTGTACCAGCTATCCTTTAGCACTGAATAACTCTAGAAATATTCAATCTACTAGGAATTATACCCAATTCTGAGGAGTCAATTACAATGTTTATCAAAAAATCTGAATACTGTTTTAGAAAATGAGCATCTATGTCATCTGGGCTACTTTTATTAGACATAGTGTTTACAACGTCATAAAGTTGCTTCATATCTATTAATTAAAACTCACTAAAATGCCCCTTAGCCATATCAAACTCAAACGTTTTACACAAAAAGGAATGATATTTGCTATATCAGATATACTTTCAATTAAATATCTGTTAAATTCATCTGCAATAACCTCCAATTTTTGCACATTTCTATCTGGCAAAGTCACCTCATTATAGACTTCCTTTTTATGTGTTCCTATTAATCTTTTCAAAGCTTTCCACATTAAATTTGGATTTCTGCTACAATTATCAATCTTTTGTTCCTAGTACTAACATTTTTCTTCCCTTATCATTTGGACCACTTTATTCCTACTTACTTCATAATTTTCCCAATGTAATTTGTCCTTGTACCTTTTATAGTCATAATATTTCTAATGTCTATCTTTAATGGCAGCCAATACTTTTTCATTAAACCATTGTTTCCCATTTCTTGTGGTTAACTTCCTTGTAGGCAAATGTTCATTAATCACATTTAAATACATAATATTCCAGTATCATACCTTATATCCAAATCTGTACCCCCCGAAATTTATTTAATTTTCTGAAGTCCTTCCTTTAAGGCTTTTACATTTCACACTTTAGACCTACTCAAATGGGTGGTTCTAAGTGGTTTCCAAATAGTAATCCCAATACTGAAATGGTCTGAAATCTGTGGTGTGTCCACTACTTCACCTTGCAGCTTCGTTTGTTATCACTAAATCAATCAAAGTTTCACTATGCAATGATACAGTCCCTCACCACTTGTTTAAATCCAAAATCATTTACACACTTTTTCAACAAAGTTGAATTTATAGTCTCAGCAAGCTAATTTGTTTAAATCACCTAACAATATTTGCAATTTTAATTTATTTGACTTTCCATCCAAAAAGTCAATAAATACTTTAACAGAATCATTTGGTGAATGATAGACTACAGTAACTTCATAATGTTTTCCTTTTACTATAATTTATATAGTTAAAATCCAGAAATTCATGTCCACAACATTAGAGTCCATTAACTTATAAGAAATATCATTCCTTAAATAAAACATAACACCTCCTATATGTCTGTTACTTGGATGTAAACCTTTTACATAAATAGCTTTTCACTTCAATCTCACAGTCTTTAATGCCAGCTGTGAAATGTATTTCTGTTAAGCATAACTAAATTGGATTGTTTCTATGGACAAAATATTTAATTTCATCTACGTGAGCTAATACACTTTGGCTATTTAAAAGGTATACATTACTACCAATTCCTTCTGGGCAATTTAGAGTATATAACCATGGTTTTTGTATGGAGTGACTGATAGGTTCAGGATCATGGACTGAGGATTTTTTAAAGGAAAATCTGCTAACAATAACACCAGATGGCCACATAGAGGGATCTTTCAATTTCTCAAGAGCACTATAAGCAATCCCAATCTTAAAGGATCAATGTAAATAAACACTTTCTTGTATCTTTTCACACATTAAGTAGTCTATGTACACTTTAACCTTGATGTAGGATAACATCTCTTCAACCATTGTTTCAGCATGTAGTCTCCCAATTTATTGATAAGCAGTATAATTTGTAGGTTGTAGATGCATGGCACCAACATTTGTTTCACCACTATTTCCGATTATCCTGGAAGTTTACTGCCTTATTTTTCTCTCCACAAGAGTAAAGCCATTCGCAACGCATAGAGAGCCACTTTGTGTTGGTTGTGTGTTAGCATTCTTCCACTGTAGATCATCGACACAGTAACACAGAGAAATATTAACCTTTGCAGGGTTGCCGACATGGCTTGGTTAATGCAACTGTTGATCACTTTTATGCTTTATATTTACTTTTCTGGAGCTCGGATTTCCTGGATTTTGGCAGATTTCCAAGTTCAACTTTATGGAATTCTCTGCTTTAGGAGAATTTTTGTCTGTAGCATCACTTTTAAGAAGTTGCATTTCCGTTTTTAGAAGCTCGATGTTGGCCGCCATGTTGGAAGGGTTCCTGGACCTATCATGTTGGCAGTCCAAACACATCCAGAAGATGAAAGGAGTTTCAAAAATTGGTTTTAAGGCAAGGTCATTCAGATCTGAGCATTCAGAATGATAAATGCAGGGACAAAATCCACATGATACAACTTTTGTTATTTATAAGAGTTTTGCAAGTGTAGCAGCCAAGGTTTATTACTCCAGATGCCACATATATTTATCTCTCTTCATGTTCATGCTGTTAATAAATACTTATATCGGGCTCCCGGATAGCCAAGTGGGCAACACGTTCGACTTCGGTGAAAGTGGTCCCGGGTTCGATTCCCAGTGGGAGCCTATGTGCAAAATGACCTAAGCTGTCAAAGAACTTTTAACAATACTACAATACTTATATCAATCTCTTCCTGTATTTTACAAATCTCCAGTCTCTTTTGTCTCCCTCCTCTTATTTATTTTACAGATAAAGTGACACAAATTGATGTTACATTGTACATGATTTAGTATTATTAGGGAATACACAAAACTGGCGATATATAAATGAAAAATATTTGCTTCCACAGGAGGTCCCATTAGCCAACATGTTCATCCAGTATTGGGCTGGCCTTGGATAATCACACTCACGAAAATGGACATACATAGCGTAATTAAGGGAATATGTGACTGAAGAAACAGTAGTTCTGGTAGAAAACTGAGAATCAAAAGACTTGCAGATATGGGATAGGGATATTGAACATGAAATAAGATGGCAATTGATTTAAAGAGAAAACACAACTTACTTCAATGCCATTGGGATCAAAGACAAAGCAAGTGAATGGGCCTCCTTGAATGTGTCTGCCCCCATGTGTCACAGCTATAGTCCATTCTCCTGCTTCATCTGGCTGGAAAGTTGCAGTGTGTACACCAGATCCACGTTCTGCAACAGGGCAGCCAAGGGATCGGCCTCTTGGAGAGAGGGCAGTGACATCAACCTCACCTGCAGCCGTTCCCCCATTTGAATTTACCTGGAATGAGAATGTCTCACATTGTCAGGCTCACAATTTCTCAAGAGAAAAAGTAGGAAAATTAGGGTAGGAATCTGGAATGCTTGAGAAAGTGAGGTACATGAAGGTAGAAATGAAAAAGAGAACTCTGTGACTGTGTGTAGAATTGGGGTGGTATTTGGAGTCATGATGTTATTTTTTTAAAGAGAAATTCAGGCAAGAAGAGGACAGAACTACTGTTAGAAAGGGAAAAACTGTGATAGGAAGCTAAATGATAAGAAATGGGTTATGGCTTAGTTGGATAAAGAAACTTTCTTCCAACTTGGAGATTTGGGTTAAAATTCTGGCCATGGTACATTTTTAACCTTCATTTCTTTATCTAAAATCAAACACAGGAACCATACATTTTTCATTGCTTATTTAATAAGTTTCCCTTTTACATCCACAATTTTCCTTTGCTCAATATTATATTTCAGAACCTATTCCATTCTGACATAACCTTGGTTAATCTTTTTTAATTGCTAATTAATCTTTGTTGTTGATGACAATTCTATATTTAGGATATGAGGAAATAGGTGCATATTAATTAATGCCATGAAAACATTTTTCACAGTCTTAATTTTTCACGATATCTAAGATAATAACTGAAGTAAAAACAATTGTTAAAAATGATAAAATATCCACAAAAAGGAATAAAATTGAAGGTATTGACATTGACCAAAAATCACCGAACCGGAATCAAACTCATGAACTTGTGCTTTGCCACCATACAAGCTAACCACTAGACTATGACTTTCAATGTCTACTTGCTGACTGTTTTAGTAGTTGTTCAGAGTTCAAATCGATGAATTTTAGACTATTTTCACTCACTTTATTAAGAAACTAGGAAACGTTAGGAAAAACTGGAACATATTGGTCCTTATTTTTTACCAAAGAACCTATTCTTGAGTGTAACATTAAGATTCATTTGAAGCAGTATTAAAGGTTTCCTTTTGAGATAAGGTGGAAGAGAGGCTCTTTGAGACTATACTAGCCAACTCAAGGCTTATTATTTCTGTGCATTTATTATCTATTATTAGGTCTAATTTGGACGTGAAATACTATTTCCAAGACTTACCAGCACTTCCACAATAGATCCAACAGCACAGGGGTCCATTCCTCTAGACTGCACCGAGGACAATTCTGGTAGCACCCGTATGTCAACGGGGCAGCCTGCTGCTGCCTCACCTTCATTGCGAACCACCAGATGGTGCATCCCTATTTCTGTTGGGGTGAAAGTACCACGTGCACCACCAGTCATTGAAGAAAGGCGAATTTCTTGGCGAACACCGGATGGTGACTCCACTTCAGCAACTAAATCTCTGATGCTCACATCATTAATGAGGTAGTTCACTCGAAAATGCACCTGAAGAAAGATTAGGAGAAACATTCACTAGAGATTACACTGTAATGCTAATCCATATCTGAAATATTAGAGCTAACTCCTAGATTAGAGCTAACTCCTGGTTCAAGAAAAAAAGCTTTCTCAAAATGTACACTTGAGCTTCATAAGAAACCTGCCTGTGCTGTGAACCAAATTTGGTTGCAGAATTTTCAAATTTAAACATTTTGGTTAGTAGGTACTGCTATTGCTAATTTATGGTGGGTTTACTTGGACATTTAGTAGAACTAAACAACAGCATAATCACTTCTTGGAAGGTTCTAGGCATGAAATTTCCATTAGCTGAAAATAATTGCCTTGGAATTGATAATCCATTGAATGTCATACAACCTATTCAATTATCAATGGGAGCACTCAACCAAAAGATTCAAATTTACTATATAATAGTCCTTTTTCCTTTCAATTGTGATGATAAATTAAATAATGATAAGTATCAAGAATTTTCATTGCATCACGGCATAAATCATCAGCAAGTTTTCACTCTGAAAGAGTTGATTTATTTTATATCCAACTAAATATAGGACAACTAATGGAGTACAATAGTGTCAAAAAATAAATGTCCAAACAATAGAATAGTTATTCCACTGTTTTCATTTTAATGACTTTTAGTTTTGTTGACAAATGGTTTTTCTCCAGCAGTGAATTAAATATACTTTTCATTTGACTATTCATCTTATCTATCAGTTGTCTTGATGAAAGATGATTTTTTCTTCTGTAAACCGGGTCTTTTCTCATGAATTTTTATATCCAGCTGGTCCAAAAGGTTACAATAATAATCTGAATTTACTGATTTACCAGTTTGGAGGTAATCTATGAACAAAATTTCTTTTGTATCCCAAAAAACTGATGCTAACACCTTTTTGTTTTTTATTTTTGAACTTCAACTAACTTCATTATTGAGTATTGACATCAAGGGTTAAGGAAAGAATAAGAACAATATGTAAGCTATAATGTTATTGATGATTATGTTTTCATAAATCAACATTTCTTAATCTTTCCATTTTTGTTGTTCATCCATTTACTTAGTATACACTGAGAGTTTATGTAATTCATTTTAAAAGCAAAAGGCAGAGAAACAGTCTGATCAGTACTTGCATCTATATCATACTAGGAACTGAGAATTGGTTAAGCGATGATATAGCATCAAGTGAGATATTTCCTCCGGACTATGTTGTATATCATAAAGATTGGCTATGCAGGATATGTGGTAGAGTTTTTATTGCTGTAAAGGAATCTTTAAAGAGTCAGAGCATTGACTTTATAGGGAACAGTACATGCAAAATGGTATGGTGTTCAGTTCTTGGACATAGTGGGAGTAAGATTCTCTATTGTTTATTTTATTGGTCCCCAGATAGCAACATCAAATGTGTGGCAGCACTTTCTGAGTCCTTACAGATTTTTCGGGAAAAAGTGAAGGATCCTAATATCCTATCATTGTAGGAGGTGACTTTAACTTTCCCCATATTGAGTGGGTGAAACTATTGAGTTCATATGCTGGTAGAGAGAAGAATAAATCACAGACATTGATAGATACTTTTTCATTCCACCATCTTGATTAGGTTAATATGAAGGCAACTTGGACAATCTGCAAGGGTCAAGGTAGCATTCTCGATTTGTTAGCCACTTTGCATTCACACTTGATAGACAGTCTATATATAGCTGATGATATTTCAGACCACAATGTTATAGCTGCAGTGTTTAAAACTCAAATGAATAGTAGGTTTAATTAGATACAGATTAAAACTATGAGGGAAAGCAAGGAACCATATTGGATGAAACTGAAGTTGCATAGGAAGCAGCAGACTTAGCACTTGCAGATGATGAAGCTTGAGATAATCAGGGTTAACTCTGATTTCATGAGGGGAAGGTTCAAAGGATGGTTAAGGATGAAGCTCAGAATGAATTTCAGGAATATATATCTAAAACACTTTTAGAGTCTTAAGGAGGTGACCAGAAGGAATTTTGTTCCTATGTCCATGAATCTCATGGAGGTCTTCAGTACCTATATGCTATAGTATGCTATCATACAGATAGCATAATTTGAAGAATACTGTTATAGTTAGATATCTCTTTGTTCAACCACAGATGACAGCAGTATTTCATTTAGATTTTGTCGGCAGTATTTATGTTTACTCTTCAATATATATGACACAAATTCTTTTTCCATGAATTTAAAGACCCTTAAATCTCACATAATACTATTTTAACATTCTACATTGTATATTTACATTATTTATATAAAACAACACGTGTATTAATGAAGTTCTAGACCAACAGAGTACTGCAACAATTGAGCGTGTCTCACTACTTAACTTACACAGAGAGCAGTAGACAATTTCACTCCTACTGTGTTGTACAGCTAAATAAGTAGAAAGGAATAAATTATGCTGCTGTTTAATTTAATTAGCATGCTCAGTTGCCGCATGCTCAATTGTCTGGCCATGGTTCTCTGTATGGCTAAGGTTGATATTGTAACCTGTAATTTGCAGGTCTCTTTTTCTACATGGGAATAAAAATAAATATTATGAAAAGTGATATATTTGTTTTAGTTTCTCATGTTGTGAATAATATTTACCTTATATTTGTTGTGATAGAAGGTAACAAGGGTTTCTCAATGACATTGAAAACTTCTTTCAGTGTTATGCAATCATCAGAAATAAAAAAATAATTAATTATGAAAGTCTCAGGTTGGCCTACTCCCTTAATTACAGTAAAGGGAAAAATACATAATAAATATAATATAGCTACAAATGTGAGTTTTGATGCAAATTTGATTTCTTGCATTTAATATAAGATGCTTTCCATGGATTCATTCATGAACAAAATATTAGATAAACACCTATTATAATAATCACCACAAGGACTTTATTTATTTATTTATGATGGTAACACCAAAAAGATATGTACAGTTGAACTAATTAAAAAATAATTTACTGCACTTGCTGATAGTTTCAATGTTTTGTAATAGTATATGTAAGCAGGAATGTCTGTTAAATCCTTGCCACTGGGACATTGTTCCACTTGCAAGGTTTTTGCCTAATAATAATGATGAGATAGAAGAATGAAATCAGAGGAATCAAAAATTGGCTCAATAGACCATTAAAATTCATCATTAATGTTACAAAAGAACCCTTGATAGGACTCTAGTTTACCTGAGAATATCCAATAAGAAATACATTTAAATTGGTTTCCATCTCTTTAAGGTTTCATTTTTAGTACAAAATTACATTAGAAATAATGGTGCTACAAAATCAAGACACAATGAAAAAGGAAAATTCAACAAAGATTCTTCTTTTGGTTTTTTCTATTCAAAATTAGGGGAAGATTGATCAAACAAAGAAAAATTTTATAAAATATTGTGAATATAGACTAATCATCTGCTGAAAATCAACACTATGACTTAATTACATGTACTTAGGGGCTACTGACCGGTTCATTGATTCTTCCAGTGGTTGAATCACATGTCACTGAAATTCTATCAGCTGGTCTTGGTCTTGGTTTGATCCACTGGAAGTGAGCTGCATAAGCCATTATTCCCAAGTGCTCTACATTTCTGTCGGCCATATCCTTGGCTCTTAAAATCGGCTCTACTCCCAGACGCTCTCCACCTCGAATGCCTATCACCAAACATATAAATACAAATGTCAAAACATACATATGGAATTTAGGTCAAAAATTGACTTATGACATAGTTAATGAATAATAAATTGTGTTTATGATCACAACCATTAAATGATTTAAGTACAATGACAAGGGCAGTCTCCAATTCATATTGTACCCATCAAACCTTTAGGGAGTTAGAAGGTTGCTAATTCTATGGCCTAACTGTGATAAATAAAGGTAATGTAATAAGTTCTGGGCCCTTCTGCATATTTACCAAGAGTTTTCTCTATGGTGCTTAATTTAACAGCCTGAGTTGACCTACCATTTCAAATCCTCGAAAAATACTGAACTGCCATTACTGGGGATTGAACCTCACTCATCTGCAAGAAGCATACACACACCTGTGTAGAAGACAAGAATCTTGACTTCTACACAGCACAAACTAAATAATATTTAATTATTTAAGTCTTGAATCTCAATTTTTTTATAATTCTACCATTTTCTTTATACAATTCTCTAAACTGCAATGGAAAAATAAATTACACTATAAGACAAGTCTTACTCTAAATACAATAATATAATATAATAATTTGTTCTAATACTCTGTAAAATTCTGCACAATTTACCTACTGACAACTGAAAGAGTAGAATCCTGGTAATCCAAACACGCGCTTATCCGGAACTCTCAGTAATCTGGATGGTCCATGGGGAGTTATGCAAACCCGCAACAATAAAGTTGTGGTAAATAACTTGCTCAGTTTGATTGAATTTAATTTGTTTTGAATTGAATTGATTTGATAGTTTTTATTTTGACTATATTAAGTTATAACCAATTAAAAATTTTAACAAAACCTTCGGAAAAACAAGTGTGTGCAGAGTCCGACGATGGGCCACAAATGATGATTTTACCAAGCGAGATGAGGGGTGATGAAGCAGAGGGACTGAATTTGTGAATGAGATGTATACACAAAGTTATATTTTGAGGTACCTTTGTATTAGAGGTGCCAAAGGTTTTTACAACCTTAAGTTACGTCCTTTTGTTCCGGTCCAACTGTTCAGTGATTGATGGCATCTCGAAAGCATAAAACCCTCACATTAGAGGACAAAGTGAAAATCATTAAATTGATAAACAGTGGTCATAGCTATGATGCGATTTCCAAGACGTTTGGAATTGGAAAGTCAACAGTAGGTGACATCAAGAACAATAAGGACAGCATAATGACATTGGTCCACACTACAGAAAGTGGTTCAAAGATGCGTAAAACTATGAAAACGGCAGATAACGTCACACTAGAAAATGCCGTTTACTTATGGTTTATTCAACAACAGTGGCTTCATGTACCGATAAGTGGTGAAATGACTTCTGAAAAAGCTCTATTTTTTCACCGACAAATGACTGAAAGTAACGAGGGTTTTGTTGCCAGCAAAGGGTGGCTGGACAGATTTAAACATCATTATGGGATCAGGCATCTTAAAATAACCGGGGAAAAGCTTTCTAGTAATGGAAGTGCTGTTGAGCCATTTAGAATCGAGTTACTACTGCGTGTAATCAATGAGAAAAATCTAAGTTCTGAACAGATTTACAATGCCGACGAATCAGGGTTGTTCTGGCGAATGTTACCTGACAAAACTCTAGCTGATCTTAATTAAAAAGTGGCACCAGGAAGGAAAGTAATAAAAGCAAGGATTACGTTCATGCCATGTGCGAATGTGACTAGAAAACATAAGCTTCCTTTGTTTGTTGTCGGAACAGCCAAAAAATCCGGAGCCTTCAAGTCAGTCATGCTCCCTATATGTTATTGTGGGCAAAAAAATGCTTGGGTCACACGAGAATTGTTCTTGGAGTGGTTTAAAGCAGAATTAGTTCCAGCAGTTCAACAACATGTGAAATCCGTCAATCTACCACAACGAGCTTTATTGTTGTTGGATAATTGTCCTGGCCATCCTTCTGCAGAAGAACTATGCACTGATGACGGTGAAATTTCGCAATTATTTTACCCCCTAACACAACTGTGCTGATCTAACCTATGCATCAAAATGTTATTCAAAACATCAAACTGAGATATCGCAAGTTGCTTATTACGAGCATTCTCAATGATCCTGTGCACAATGAAAACTTAGAAAATGTACTGAAAGAAGTAAATTTAAAAGATGTCGTGTTCAGTCTTGCTAACTCTTGGGCATCTGTGTCTACATTATTGATTAATAAGTCGTGGAAAAATTTGCTTCCCAATTTTATTGATTCTGAAGTTGAAGAAAAAGTGCAAACTGAAGAAATTCAGTTTGCACCACTCATTAACCAATTACAAAACTCAAACTTGAATTCTAATCCTGAAACCCTCCAGCAGGATACTGAGGCTGGCGACAGTTTGGCTCGAAGCAAAATTTTAACAGACAACGAAATTATGAAGACGGTAACAGCAGAAGATGATGATGATGATGATGACAGTGACACCCCTTTAACCCTTCAGCTGCGGGAAACGTACTTCTACGTTCTTCTAAGAGGACTGAGGAAAAAACGTATTTCTACGTTTGACCTGCTCTTTCTTCCCCGTTCTTGTCCTTTCTCAATTTTATGGCCCTGCCTCTCAATGAGACACCCAAAGGCTCACTCTTCTGTATTGTTCTAGATTGGGAAAATCCAAGGGATTTCACACCTCGGGGGAAACCCAAATCTTCGATTTCTGAATAGCGGATTTACGAAATTAGTAATAATTGATAAAAATCAAGATATCTGCGAAGTGTTTGGTATCAAAATGATCAGCAAAGTGCAAGGAAAGTAAATTCGGACTGCTTATACAAAACAAATTTCTTATTAAATATATTATATATGATACCAACCATAATTTCAAAACAATAACCACTGACCACACCATAGGAAAAAGGTCGACCCGGATTATAAGGGAATACTACCTGCTAGGACTTGCCTGAGCCTCCAATACTACTGTTACTTTTCTCCCACACACAGATGTAGAAAAATCTGAGGGTCCTGCAGCTAAAGGGTTAAACTCCGACAAAATTTCTCATTCTGAGGTTGTGGCAGCACTCAATATTTTATTACAGTGGGTTGATGAGCAAAATTTTGAAGCACACAAAATTATGCTCCTCAGACATTTAAGAGGCCGCGCAAAAGAAAATCACTGACTTTTTTGGACACTGATTTTGTTCATTTACTTTAAATGTTGTAATTATGAATGTAACATATGTATGTAGTACCTATACAATACAATTTTTGAGAAAAAAAACCTGTTTTACGTTATTTTTTAAAAACCTCACTAATCTGGATCTGATCTGGACGTCCATGTGTTTAAAATTCGTCCAGATTACCGGGATTATACCGTATATCTACTTTGAAATCAAACATAAAATAACAAAACCTCCACATACAAGCTGTGCTCTTTTGACTATCATAAATGAAATATGACATAGGAAAAAGTTGTTTTGTGTGTGCTTCCCAGGAACAGATTCCCAAGCCTCTGAAATTGGTCTGACCACATCTAAGACTGTCCATCTCATAGAATTGTTATTTTCCATTGCCCAGATTACAGCTCATACCAAGTGGATATTAGTGTTATTTTTCAGGAGGGCAATAATACCCTGAATTTGGTACTAAAGATGGCTCCTTTTTGTTTGCAAGAAAGAAACAAAGTTCCACATTGCTGAGCTGCAATTCACCTAATTCATGCGCTGCACAATTATCCATCATAAGCAGCACCTGCCTATTCTATACTTTTATAGGGTGATTACATTTTAGGAACCACTTCTGGAATGTGATTCCATTGATCCACGATTTTTTGTGGTAATCTCATGGCAGCTTAGATCAGTCAATGTGTTTAGAACAGTATGGGCTCTTGAATTTCCCTATTGCCACACTCTAAGCTTTTCACTTACATCCAAATTGCAGGTGAGTACAACAGTTAATCTCTGCTTACTATGGGTACACTTAAAAGTGTTTGGCAACATATTATAGAACATCTAATCCATGTTGAAAATGTTCCGTGGCTCGTACTTCTCCTGGAGATGATTGAAATTCAGAATTCATTTGCATCTGGTTCATGTACTTTATTACCTTTGAGAGGAAATACTGTGATGTTTTTGGAAACGCTGTAACTAACCAGAAGACCATTTGAAGTCATCAATCTCAAAGTTAGCAGCAATTAAATTTCTTGAAGAATAGATCCACTTAAGGGTATATTCGCTGACCACATATGCTTAAAGCACTCTACTAATTCTACTTCAACGTCTTGATGACGAGCTACACTCAATCGTTTAGCTTTATGTCCAATGCTGCCCGATGCAGTGGCACCTTATCATTTTTGATTCTTTATTATTGCAGAGAGTGTTGATTTCTGAATATCAAATAAATGAGCAGTCTGAGTTTTAATATAAGCTCTGCAGTCCACTACATCTAATATCTGGAGCTTTGTCTGGAGATTGATAATCGTTTGCATAAATTTACTCATTTTATAAATGAGTAAATTCAAATGTTCAACTTCCAACCAATTTCTATACAGCTTTTGATGAAGACTCTTTCCTTTAGTACAAAGGGACAAGACCTCCAACTTAATAACAGTTTTGAACTCAATGAAAGTTTTCCAATAGATTCTAACTTCAATTTTGCTTATCCTATCCTTGTCCCCAAGAAATTTTCTCCAAAGGACTTGATGGTAGTTCCCTAGTAAGTTTTTTCCCATTGGATGATTTTCACGCAACAGAGAATCTTTTGCATAATGCTAAAATCTTGATCCTATTTATCTCGAGGATGATTTGAGAACAGCTGAAGCATGTATCACATTTATATATATATATTCATTGTATCACATTTTTGAGAGCTGTGAAAATTGTAAACAAACTTTAATTGAGATGAATATTTTGAGTGTATTGAGAGCACTTTGTTTTCAAGTTTGTTATCATAGTTTGGTAGGAATATTTTCTATTTAGATTGTTCTTAAGCTGGCATGAGATGGGGCCTTTCAAAGACATGCAAACTGATAAAAATATCAAAGCTTTATCTGCCAACACATATTGTATCATGCAGTACAGAATATATTTTTGATCACCAACTAAATCACCTACAAATAATCGTTTTCTGATGCCTTTCAGGCTATGCCCAATGATTATCTAGGATATACTTAAAAATTTGCAAAAAAAAAGAAACATTAGCACATCAATGAAGAAGAAATGTATGGTTTGCTTAAAGCAAGCAATCCTTAGTGCGGGACTGAGATGTTTGTTTGAACTTTGCACTAACCAAATTTTGCGTTAAACAAATAAAACTTCATATGATGTTATATATCTGTGCTGGGACCACAATTTGGGTTTATGCTATAGAGAAATTCGTGTTAAGCAAGTATGTGTTAAAGAGGTTTTACTGTATTATTTTCTTGAAAAATTCAACATTAATACAGCAAATGCCTTGGTTATACACCATCAATACATATAAAGCCTACTTATAGTCATCGTCTCTATTTAAAATTGTTTTAAATCCATCAAATTAAAGAAAGATGTCTGAAAATAAAATGCCATACCTAAGTTGAGATTTGCTTCCCACTGTGAGGGTTCACTGGAAAGTTTATCATATCCTGGAACAGGCCCTCCAAGTGATCTTACTAAGGAGCACAATACTTTCCCATCATTCCACTCTTTCTGAAAATAGAGAAACCATATTCTAAAATACAAGCAGGGGAAAGTTTGATTTTTGCTCATTAGAAGAGCCAAGAACTATGTATGAATCTCTATTACTCCAAATATGTAGTCTGGATAGAACAATGTCTTTAAAAATTGATCCAGCATTTTACTAAAAACTTCAATCTCTCAACATGTCTCTGACTTGTTTCAGAGAACATTTCAAGCACACCACCATCTACTTCCACTTTTTTCATTCTGCTGGCCATAAAGTAAAACAATAAATTTGTGGTACCAAGTCCTTCATCGACTTCATTGGTCAAGACCACTTGAGAAAGAATGAAGCCAGAACAATCTGACATGAATCTGCATTCAGACTGTTTCCAAGAAATGTTGTAATTAATGTTGCACAGAAACACTCTTATAGTAAATGTTAATGAGGAACTAATATTTTCATCAAATTACAAAATAACGAAGAAGTATTAGACCTGAATTATTTTAGATTATATTTTGCCAAACTTTCATAAATAACTTTTCAATCACCAGATCAAACATTCATTGTTTAACATTCTCATGAAAAGAGTTACTTTAAAAACCTAAGCATTTTTGATTGATTCTATGTGATAATTAACTGGGCCTACACTGTGAAGCAAATGCAGCAACAATCTTTATACTAAAACAGTTCATATTCATTACATAATACAAATAATCTGGAAGAAGTTTGTCAAATTTCATACAAATAGATGGATTCATGACTATCTATCAAAAGATAAAACCACTGTTTGCTAACATTTCAATATGTTAACAGTGAGTCCAACATTGTTGGAGACACAATAACACTGATAGAGCCTATGAGAATAGAAGTATCTGGGCACTACTGTATCAAGTAGAGTACCTGGTCAGCTAAAATTATTAACACAGGATTAAGATTATTGCAACAGGTAAAAGAGAGACAATGGTCAGTAGAATTGATGGATTTTCAACCTGGTACAGTGGTTGGATGCTATTTGCAAGAAGCCTGCTCAGGAGACATTCACCCTCCTAAATATCAATCCAAGATCAACAAAAACTAAGATTCTTCCAGACATCAAATGTAGAAATAAAAGGGCCACAGCAACATTAACATTTATGCAGGCTCTGTTTACTGGAAAAGATGTAGTCCTATAGTTAAAAAGATATATCCTTCTATGTTATGCTATTTCCAACTTAATTAAGACATTTTCAGCACCTCTGCGTGAGAAATAAAGACATCATTCACAGAATGAAAAGTGAACCCAATGCTTTAGATGATAGACAATGTAACTGAAGCTTGACCCCTTGTATCTCATGGCAAAGTCACACAGGCATTACAGGCAGTTTGAGATTTTAACAACTTTGATGCAGCCCAAGTAATAGTTAAGTAATGACCCAACAGTTAAGAACTGAGCACCCGTCCAATCAGCATCGGTTGTGGGAGAGTGGTCTGACAACAATATCTCAATAATGGTCAGGCAGAGTCCTGATCTGAATCCAGAGATTAGATTTTGGAGAGCCAACTCAATGCCTGAGCACACCTACCCTTTGGAATCTCAATATGGGCCTGCCATTACCCAGAAAACCCTTCCAAACCAGATACAAAGTATAGTGGAGGCTGCCATCAAGACTGAGATCTGATTGAATAGACATCTAATAATCTTCATTGAAGACAGCCTAAACTCTCATATCATCTCTATTTAATAGTTTTGATCAAGTAGGGTATTGCACATATATGTACTTAACATTTCCTGAAGAGAATTATTTAGGTTCCAAATTACACATAAAATGAATGACAATTCATAATCTCATAATTTCATGCTCTCATTCATCTTAATTTGAAAACCAATTTTTAAATTTTACAGTAAATAGAAAGTTTAACTCAAATCCAATTTGTTGGAATTAAAAAGAAGCATGTTTTCTTCTTTTACAGTCAATTTGATTCTGACTTTGAGAAGCATATGTATGAAGTTACAAGCATTCTATCTTATACAGGACAAAAGATTACATGCAGCATATTTTTTATTATATGACTATCATCAGTTTTAATGATATTACCGTGAAATTTCTAACAGATGAAGTTTGAGGAAGTTTACTGTTGACCCATCTTAATGTTGCATGAAAACCAGGAGAATCTTCTTTCATGAAGTAAGACAAATACGTCATTCCAGAAAGTTCATCCAGAAAAGGAGAGGCTAAGTATTCTGGCTCCAACACCATTGGGATTCCAAACTCTCTGCGAGCTATTTCCATTGCTCTTCTACAGTTGGCAACACTGAAATATTTGAAATAAAAATTAATAACAATTTAAGATAAATTAATATCATTAAATTAGTATGGAAACCTAAGGAAAATTGACCACGCCTATTTAAGCCAAATGTGGAGAAACTTTCTTGATTATGCAAATGAACATAAAGACTTTTAATACCATTTTGATGACACACCCACACCTGTGTTTTCACAACAATGAGTACAGGAAAAACAATTGGACTGCCAAAAAGATGTTTGGATCCATGAACATAAATTTCAATATATTCAGGTATGAACTTTTCTTTCCATAAGTCAGTCACTGCTGATTATGAAACTATTCTACATCTACATACATGTCCTGAAGTATGCCTTTCAGGGTGTGGCAGGAAGTGCATGCCCTATAACATTACTTTCCTAATGAATTACCTTCATATATTGTTCATGGAAAAAATGAATTGAAATCCACTTGTTCTAGCATATGTTTAGGTGATAGGTGTTTAGGTGACTTTGCATGATAAGTTGTGCACCTAGGAAAATTCCCAAGGAGAAACGGACATGAAAAAACTCTGACAGAACCGGGACTCGAACCCGGGTCTCCCAATTGGCCGGTTGGTTGCTCTATCCATTGAGCTATTCCACCAGAACATTTCCCCATGCCGTTTGGGAGACTTTGTAGGTATTGGGTGTGTGAGTTCGTCCGACTCAGCGGCATCGTTCACAGCCACGTGGGCCACACACCCTGAAGGAATACACCAACATGTAAACCTCATGTCACCACCACCCTCTCTGCATTTTCCCACAATGGAGCCACTTCTTCTTCATTCACTTTCCTATCATAAATAAAAAACTCTTTAGTACTGTTTTCAACCACTTTTTACTCATTCACATAAATAATACAGCTTCTCCCCTTTTCCTTCTGCTTGAACAAATCCTGGTTCCCTGACTGCTTTCCTGGATGGTGAGTAGTCATTGATACCAGCTAATTTTCAAATACATATTATTATTTCTGAAAGAGTACTTGGGTTTTTATTAAAATAAATCCACCAATTAAGACAAGTTCAATTCACTACATTGAACTACAGAGAATTTCAGAATAAAATCAGACATTGAAGGTCTGTATTCTGTACAGAAAAATGTACACATTGATAGAAAAATTAAATGACTATATAATAGAATATTAGAGCTGTATCTGTGGAAGAGTAATGATGTAAGGGATGGTTAATTGATCTCAAATTAGAACAATTTTCAATCAAAACCTTTTTTACATACACAATTTTAACGGTTACACTTCCATCCATATAGAAATCCTTTCCCTTTTAAAAAAACAGAAGAAAGAATTTACATTATTACCTTATTTTTTAAATGAAATGGAAGATTCAATCCTAAAATTTGCTTTATATTACAAAAAAATTAAGCTGTTTCCATAATTACTTAATTTCTATTAATGATTCAAAAATGTCACTCTCTTCAGTTACATTAGGCCTATCTTTACTTTTATCCACTATTTTCATTGTTAATAGTTAATTACTGCAAACTACTTGTGGAGTTGTGTGGTTGCCACACACAACTCCGATTTTCAGTTGCTAATTTTGCATTAAAAAATGCTTAGTTGTGTCATCGGTCGTACATGTGCCTAATATTTTTGAGCAAAGAACATTCCCTAAAGGCCTTGCATGAATCCGTTTCCCACAGATGTGGTCCTCTCCTAGTAAGCATACAAGAAAATTGTTCCTCACCTGTCTCTAGGGTCAATCTCCCTCCAGTTGGGGAAGAGACCGGGCCGGCAGTAGTCCAGAAGGGCTGACAGCAGTATACCACTGTTCCAGTCTGTGGTGAAATTTCCAACTCTCCTCTCTGGAATCACCGCCTAAACATTTGGAAATATCATTGACTGTAGATGTGAGAGGATCAGTCCATAACAGTGTCATACCAAACACCACTGTTTCAATTTTTTGTACAATATTTTTATTTAAAATCCTAGAGAACTTCTTGTTGTTTAATGAACTAAAAATGTGTAAATAATTTATAATAATATTTTCACAAGCACCCTTCTGGAAATATCCTTCCAGTTTGTAGCAGAAGGTGTAAAGTTATGCTCAATTGATTTTCTTCTTACTGCAGTGAAGAAGGTGTTTATCAGTCTATGACTAGCCACAATCTCCCTTATAAACCTATAGTATTTCATTAGATTACAGAGAGGCATCATACTATTTTTATTCTAGTAGAGATCTATTGCTCTAAATTTTTATGTGTATTTACCCACATCTAGATCTACGTGGATCATCTTCAGGGTACCAACCCTGAAAATGATCCACTAAACCACCTGGCTAGTAACCCGAGAGAATTTTCTGCAATCCATACACCAGGACCAAGTCATTATATATCGTACTTAAATATTATTTCCTGTTCTCATATCCCAACTGATACATATAATTATTCTCACTAATTTCCTATGATTTTCTAAATGCTTACCTGGAGCCATGCTAACATAAGCTTCTTCGGTGGGAATTTAGACCTTCCAATTTGGTAGCGAACGATAAGAGACCAAATCAGGCCCAAGATGAGTTTGAGGTTCCCATTTACAATGTCAACATTACCTGAAATAGATAAAAATAACATTTGAAATATTTTACCAAAGCAAGATGGTGATGTGAGTTCAGATACTGCTGGAATTAAGTATATTCATATACACAGACTCCTTCATATATAGTAATTATATTCTATGAATGTGGCTTCCACAGCTGAGATCATTTTGAACCTTCTTAAATATGAGCCTCATCTAAAATTAAACTCAAAACCACTTCCGCCAACCCAATCATCAAGGGGCCTCATAATAACCACAATATTTGGGGGCAATCATCCAGGGTGCTCAGAAATACCTGATTTGAGAAATGTATCATGCCTATCTCTATTGTAGAAATAGCTGCGATATATGATATCTATCTATTATGGCTTTGACCTTTAAGCAGTTGAGCTAAATGAAATGAAATGAGAAATGGAGAAAATTTACAGCAGTTGTAAAGTTGGATTGAAGTCAATTCCAAACTCAGGCTGATGACGTATAAATGATTAATTGAAAGACTGCAACTGGTTTTGGTAATAATATGAACACACAATTAAAATTATAAGTTGAAGCACGCTACAAAGAATGCAACAGAAAGTTTTCATAGAGAAATCTGAGTAAATGCTTTAAGTTATATTAAGATATCACAATCTAAGTCTTAAATAAAGATAAATCCTGAGAAAATGATATACAATGGAAATTCTGCTGATAAAATAAAAACTTTCCTGCAAGAAAGAGAATTATTGCAAAGAGCTGTCATGTTTCTCAAGGACTCAAAGTCCTCTTTTCTAAGCCTTTCAATGATTTCTCTAAATATACCAGCATTTTCATGGAAGATTCTCACATAATCATTTTATAATTGCTAAAGATAAGTAAAATATAAACTACAGCTTCCCATGCAACGTAATCATTAGATCATTTCCCTAGGAAATAGCCTTTGGTGCATAATATCAACTATAAGTCATTCAATTGATCCTTTCTATTGATAAAAAAATCAGTCTCAAGCTTCTTGAAATTACATTTACTTCTAATACACCCTGACTAATTGATTAAACAGGAAGTCATTACTGAAGAGATCTTTCCCCCTTATCAGTAAAAATGAGGAGTAGACATTAATTGAAAATCCAATGGTAATCAAAGAGCTATTGCAGCATGAGCTTCTTTCTTGACATAAATGATGAAAATAGATGGTATAATTATTAGAAGAGTGGGAAAAATTTGATTTGTCAAATAATTTCTTGAAAATGAGAGACTTTTAAGTTTAATGAGAACAAATCAACATATTTAAAGATGTGTCTGAAGTAAAATAGATACATAAGGATTATTTGTAAACTATTTGTAAACATGTGTAGATGCATTTTTGTATGGGTACAGTGCAATGCAATATTTTAGCAAGTGTTTCCTGTAAGGTTTCAGCAGAATTTTCACTCATTCTTTGTTTGAAAATAAACTACACCAGAAATATATCCGAATATCTGTACAGATCAGAATGAAGATTTAATGACATTTTAAAGAGGAAGATGAATATTTTGCACCGCTGTTTATTGGTGTTTCATCATTACAATTTGACATGGTTTCCAATTATTAACTCGATGCTGAATTCACCTCACCATTATCCAGCTCGTCATTTATTATTTTTACAAGTAAAAGTTGCTTGCATCCAGCAAGCCATGGTGTGATTAGTTACCACTAATCCCCCAAAACTGTTTCCCAATCAGTGCTTCCAAAGCTCTATATTGTGAGCAATAAACTGAATAGGATGACTTATATAGTACTTCAGGGCCCCAACTTCTGGCCTTTTGTAATGAAATCTCAATAAAATCGAGAGAAGGCCATTTGGCAACCTTAGTAAGAACCCATGTTGTTTCAAAAGCCTATCTTTCAAACGTGCTATTTTAATTAAACGATTTACCTAAAATGGAATTTGAGGATCCCCAGACCCATATATATTCTCAGGTGACTTGATCTAAGTTTCCCTATGATGTAATTGAAGAGCATTTCGAGCCATATAGAGTCAAAACGAAGTTCACTTTAAAATTTTGGGCCCTCTAGGATCGAACCCATGACACATAGGTTAGATGTCTCACCTTTTCTCTAGTGCGATGGTCGGGGTCTTTCCGAAGAAATATCATTGGGTCAGTGACGCTACCCGTTTGTAGCCTATTTGGGTCAGTTTTTATCCTACATGGGTATATATATCCGGAGAAGCGTTTATATATAATGGATATTTGAAGTTGCAGATGCTCACGAATCACTCAAAAACGTGAATTTCGCTTATTTGAAAGTGAAATTGCTCTTACCCTCGGAAATGCATACTGAATATCGGAAGTAGAAAGTTTTCTCCTGAGTTAATCGCAGACATTTTCGATAATTTATCGGAAATGACCTTCAGACGTTTGTTCTCACAAATTATGTTTTGCAAATCCATTGAATGTTTTCGTGATTGATTTCAAACCAAGCAGCTGTTTGAATTCTACAAAATGCAGATAGATAAATGCACTGTGATCACACGGATGGGCTTATTTACAGAATTAGAACGTAGGAGAAAGCCTTTAAATAAATTCATCAACAGCGACTTGTAAGAGTGAACTGAAAGTTGCGCCATTTCTCCGAGATCGTTCGACTGGTTTATACAGAGGCTGATTACCCGAACGGAGGGTTCTTTTTCTTCATTTAAATATGGAATGGAATAATTCAAATAAATATGGGAACTAAATAGGAAGCCGGTGTTATCATTAGGCAAAAAAGGAAAATTGAAAGAGTAAATAAAAAATTATTTTATTCGTCTAGAAATTACAGTTGCGATAGGTCATAGTAAATGTAGGAACCGTTTGAACTCCGGCGCAGCGAGGAAAATGGACATTTTGGAAGAACTTCATCTGTATGGCACAATACAATCGGCCGATCCATAACATCTGCACAATTTAATATTCTATTATCTCTGCGGGTGATTGTCGAATCTCCTGCGTTCCCCAACGACGCCCTCTTCTATGTTTCCGACCCAGGGACGACGCGAGGGTTAGGCGGCGAGGCGACTGCCCCGGCGGCATTATCGGAGTGAGGGCGCCGAAATATGGTTGTTCAGGGCTGGAATGTCAACATAACGTAATTTTTTTCCCACAAGCATTTAAAAACCGTTTGTTTTCGTCTCGGGCGGAGATTACGGCGAGCCCGTGGAATGAGGATATTACTAGTCGAATTTCCTTATTTTTTGTAGTTTTTTATTCCCGTTCCAGGGCAGCATTTCGTACTGAGCACATTTCGCACTCGTTTTAATCTGCGGAGCATATTTGGTGGCCTCTCCTTGTCAGACTTAACAAAGGAAAATATCGAATATGTTGAGTTATGCAAGTCTATCAGTGTGGCAATGAAGGAAGACGTGAGGGACTTTAAAGAAAAAAATTGTGCAAGAGGCTAAAGAGAACAACAAGAGCATGAAGAAGGTTAGACAATGCCTAGCAATGGGAAAAAAAACAAATCTTGGTCGTCCAGAAAGAAGATGGCACAACAACTTTCAATAGACAAGCAATACTGAGGACAGTAACCGAATACTTCACCAACTTGTACAAGAAGACAGAAAATGTTGAAGAGGAAAACCAAGAAGAGGCACAAAACTCAGAAAATCCCCCCTCTTTTCTCCGAGAAGAAGTAACAGAGGCCATCAAGAAGATGAATAATGGAAAGGCAGGAGGAGCTGATGGAGTTTTAGCAGAATATCTGAAACTTGGTGTTACAGAAATTTCTCCAGTCCTACCGCAGATATTCACTAATTACCTTAGGCAAGGGAGAATTCCGAAGGAAAGGAACCATGCAAAGATTGTCCTTTTGCACAAGAAAGGAAGCAAGGAAGATTTGAAGAACTACCGCCCCATCAGCCTCCTTCCTGTTATTTAAAAAAATGCTCATGAGAGTAATAGCTGCACGTCTGAAGACTTCCTTGGCAGCTGCCCAGCCCAGAGAACAAGCTGGATTTCGCAATTTCAGCACTATGGATCACATCCACGCGCTGCAAGAAATTATCAGCAGAACGAACGAATACGAGATGCTACTAGTACTCTGCTTCGTGGACTATGCCCTGGCCTTTGACTCGGTAAGTACCTCCTCCACACTGGAAGCACTGGGGAAACAAGGGTAGATGCCAAGTACATCCAACTTTTACGCAGCATCTACAAGGACGCCACAGCCTCTGTAATGCTGCATGAAGAAACAGAGGAATTCCGGATTGAGAAGGGAGTGAGACAAGGCGACTGCCTTTCACCAATTCTATTTACAGCCGTTCTGGAAGAAGTCTTTAAAGCCTTAGACTGGGAGGAAAGAGGCCTACGGATCAATGGAGAGCACATCAGTCATTTGCGTTTCGCAGATGATATAGTACTCTTCGCAACCAACGGTGAAGATCTAACATCAAGACTTCAAGAACTTAATGCGGCTGGGCAGAAAATAGGACTCAGGATAAACTTATCAAAAACTAAGGTAATGTATAATTCTTTTGCAGCACAAGTACCAATCCTACTACAAGAGGTACCCATTGATGTTTGTTCAGAGTACACTTACCTGGGACAACTGGTTACGACAGGAGAGAAAAACAGGATTAATGAAGTGAATCGAAGAATGAAACTAGGCTGGAGTGCCTTCGGAAGAAACGCCCATATTCTGAAGTCGAAAATGCCAATGGTCTTGAAGAGAAAGGTCTTCAACCAATGCATTCTACCAGTTTTGACATATGGAAGTGAAACATGGGTGTTAAACGCAGCAATAACCCAGCGACTTCAGACTACACAAAGAAGTATGGAACGATGTATGCTTGGAATCACAAGAAGAGACAGGAAACGCAACACCTGGGTTAGGAAGATAACAGGAGTGACAGACATCATAGATAAGGTAAGATCACTGAAATGGATGTGGGCAGGCCATGCTGCGAGAAGAAAAGACAACCAGATGGACATCAGCGGTTCTGAATTGGACATCAAGGTATGTGAAGAGACCAAGAAGAAGACCAAGGGGCAGAATGAACAGATATATCATTCAGTATTTAGGGGTAACATGGCAACGAGAGGCTCATAATAGAGAGAATTGGAAAGCGATTGTGGAGGCCTACAATTGAAAATGGCTGATGATGATGATGATATATATACACAGACACGAGTAAAATTTGCCTGCACACTGCAAACTTAATATAGGATAGATTAAGTGAGGCATTAATACACATCCTGCCATATGCTAGTGGCGGCTTGCAGTGACTTGGCATTTTAAATCCAAGTCTTGTGTTTCAAGGCATCTTATAGAGAAATACCATATACAACAATTTAGGGAAGGTAATTAATACAGCCCCTGTTATACGCCGCTAGCAACTTGTGGCAACTTACAATTATAAATACATCCCTTTGTATTCAAGACGACACCATAGTTGGAATTACCACATAGGATTGGTTAGGTAAGGCATTAATACACCCCCTGCCATACGCCACCGGCAGTGCACCGCGACTTATAAATCTCCAGAATGAACGAATACGAGATGCCACTAGTACTGTGCTTCGTGGACTACGCCCTGGCCTTCGACTCGGTATGTTGTACCTCCTCCACACAGGAGGCACTAGCGAAACTAGGTATAAATGCCAAGTTCATCCAAATCTTACAGGCTAATGTAATGTATAGTAATTGTAATGTATATTTTTAATTGCTCAGTAATGTATAATTGATATAAAATATTGTAATGGGTACAAAATAGATCAATTTAATGGATATTTGTATAGATAACTGTGATTATTTGTTATAGTAAAATTGTAACAGCCCTTATAATGACTTGTCCTATACATGTTTGTGTATGTCATTGGATAAATACATTTATTATTATTACTATTATTCGGTGGATTTAGAAACCGTTTGGGCGAACTTTTAAGAGCCGGTGAGCGCGAACCGGGCGAATCCCACCACAGGTATTTGCACCCTAGTGGCAGTGAACATTTAGGAGGACAAGCAAATGAAAATGGAGAATAAGATATCACATCAGAGAGAAATAGCGTGAGTTACGCTTTTCCATGCGATGTTTGGCAAAAAGCACTTCAACGATTCCGAACACGGAAAGTGGCAGCTGCACATCGACGTGCGAGGTTTGATTGTTTCGGATTTAATACAAACAACAGATGTCGACACTAGAACGAGGGGGGAACGGAAAAGAGGTGTACAAGAACTAGAGGAATACTCTCGAGAGATGTTCGTAAATACGATTAAAAAATCGATGAAGTATTTACGTGGTCATTTACCTAAATAGTTGTGGAAAATGGACAATTAATGACTCATTAAATTAATTACGAGAATGCACCAAATTCACTCAAATATAAGTGATATCTACGCAGAAATTAAATAAATCAACGAGCGACTGCCGTTCGTTGCATTAAAAATGGCGCCCCAAACGAAAGGGAAAACGAAAATTACAAGTCGTTGCCCTCAAACAGATGGAAACTGTGAATGGAAACGAAATAAATTCTTCTATTGCTCCAAAGGAATAAATTGATTTGAAATGCTTCTCTCGCAGAAAAATTGGCAACCGGAACGCTTTCTTATGAATGTAATTCAAAGCATATACAACGATAGATATGAGTAAAAAGCATATAAGGTTAAAATGAATTTCTAAGCGACAGGATACGACTACAACCAGACAGTGTTGAAGCCATTCAAATGTGTATCTAAATGGATGATATCATTAGTGGTCCACATGAAAGGGAAGTTTTAGATAAGAGAAAGATACTGGCAAAAGTGCTGACGATCGTCTCACTGAACTGAGGGCGAAGAGGACTTTAAAGTGCCATATACATTATGTTCACAAGGAGAAAGACCACGAGAGTTGCTCCGCCGATTTGAACGAAATACACTTTTCAAGGTAGGGGAGATTAAATTAATCAATTGTGGCTTTCGTCTAAATAGGCCTTACTTTTTTAGTAATATTTAATTTTCTTTTCGGATTTTATTGCCAGTTTAACCTATACCTAGCAGAATGTTTCGGTGAAGTGGAAGGAACGTTAACCTCTCACGCAGAGGTCCGGGGTTCGAGTCCGATTCGCGACGAATCTTTTTCACTCTTATTTATTTCCACTGCATTAAGATATTCATGTAGGTATATGAAATCCTTCACAGACGGACTAAAAAACATTATTTTGAGGAAAACAAACAGTAACTTAGTACTTGTCTCCACCTCTCTAAGCACAAAATTGAAGTTTTAATAAATTAATCAAAAGAAGGTTTTTTAGTCCGTCAGTGAAAGGTATCATACACCTGAATAAAAACCTGAATGCAATGGATAACAACAAAAGTGACTAAAATCGGACTCGAACCCCATCTCTTTGCGTGGGAAGCTAACGTTCTAACCACTACAACAACCCATTCTGTTATAGACTTAGCTGGCTGAAATTTTTGAAGAGAAAAGTAACTATATCTAAAATAACTACTAAACTAAAAGAAGCCCCTCGCGCTTTCCCATTCGCCTTCCATAAAAACGTGATAGTGGGTCACGAAGGCTAAACGCATTTCGTCCTGGTAGCGAAATCATACGGTGTCCTTCACCCTACACTGACCGCTCGCTCTAAGTCAATTGTTTACTCTTGAGACGCAATCTCAGGGCCGTTGTGTGGTGCATTCGCCGTTTGACACTATCCACGCATAGCATAAATTTGTTAATACATTCTTCATAATACCACTCTTTCAATTCAATGTACGGGCAACGAACAGTCGCGCATTTCTATTAAGAATATCTGACAGCCGGAGTCTTCATTGTCATTCGCGCCGCATAATTACAGGAAACGACGTCATTCCAACTGAAAGTGTTATCCATGCGTGTATTTTCCGTCCTTGGCGTGTTATGAGATCGCTGAAGGGCATAAATGTCCATAACAGGTTGACGGCCTAAGCAGAGGCGTAACAGACAGATTTTTGGCGATTACCGCGGTTTCAGCGCAAAACAATGTTGTTTTGTGTGCGAGGTATTTTTGCAAAGGTTATCTTTACATTAAAATGGGACCTAGTTTTCTATAGCGTGTTATCTGTTTTATTTTCCTACCGTCGTGGAAAAGCACGAAGTACTCCTCAGTCAGTTGAATGTAAAGCTATATTTAATTCATTTTGAAAGATTAGATTATCAAAATTAAACACTTTAATGTAATTTACGACTGAATTTGAATGGTTTTTCTGTTGCATTTATTTTACATGCTATTTATTTATAAAATAAATTAACAAAGAAAAGAAAGAATAAACAACAGGAACGAAATAAAAGAATTGGATAAAATGAATTATAATAAGCAACAAAGTAAGAGTTACAGTTACAGTTGACTGGGGAAATAAGTTCGAGAGAAGGATTGAAAGACAAAAGAGAATTAAAAAGCTTTGGGATACGGTAGAACATGGATCTTTGAGATATGTAAAGTCGGAAACGGGGTATGTGAAGGAGGTTCGAATAACGGGTAGGTCGGGGGAGACTCGAAGAGAAAAGTAAGAGAGGGTGTCATTGGATCTGCATCTGGCGTTGAAAATTGCATGAAGATATTATTGGATGAATAAACACATGGATACACTTTCCTTAAACATTTTCGAGCCATTACTTGGGCTTAGACGTCAATTTGGAGAGAAAATTGTCGATGTTGAGCCAATTTCGATGGACTTCAATCACTGACTATGTAAAGATATGATCAAAAGCGTTGATGCTGATATTTTTGCTTTTTACACTGCTTTCAAAAATAATCGATTAGGGAAATAGAGTCATGGTGCATGCACCCTTTGCCTAAAGGCGGCTTGCAGGGTACTTACATAGACAAATTTTCAGGTTGAATATTCATCTAACAAGGGACACGCCTGTTTCTGGATCACGGATACGAAAGGGACTATCAGGGTATGTTCCTTACACTAAAATAACAGAACCGTTCAATTCAATAGGCCTTTGTTTATTAAAAACGGTATTTGAAGCCCTGAATCAGGAAACAACGCCATAAGCGACAATTACCCCTGTGTATCGCGAAATGTTCGATGTATTTTCTCCCATTTCTTTGTCAAATGAGATACTTACGATTAACTTCCATCTTATTTAAGTCATTATTTACATTTTCCGTTAACATTTACTCTGATATATAGTCCCAATCTCGCCCGTAATAAAGATTATTCTATTCTATATACGAGGGTAAGGTGAAAATTTCTCGGCCTGACACAGAGATGGCGTTCCAATCAGAGAAAATTTATGATCCCTGCCTGGACGCACGTGTCATTAGTTCGTAAGACAAGTTTCAACTTATAAGCAATGGAGGAACGCATGATATACATGCTTGAATTTAGACTAAGAAATGAAGGAGAAAAAGTCTGCCGTATAGGGAATCGAACCCGGGTCCCCCACTTTCCGGGCAGGTGCTCTGACCTCTAAGCTACCACGACAGAACAATCTCTCCTTCAATTTCATGCTCTATGATGGTACTCTTTCAATGTAATGTGCGCACAGAGTACCATCATAGCGCATGATATTGAAGGAGAGATTGTTCTGTCGTGGTAGCTTAGAGGTCAGAGCACCTGCCCGGAAAATGGAGGACCCGGGTTCGATTCCCGGGTCCTCCATGGGCCAAAGGCTGTCTGCCAAAGGGCAGACTTTTTCTCCTTCATTTCTTAGTAAGTTTCAACTTGTTCTCTCAAGTAGTTTGTTTACACCTATCGTCGCAGTAGACGTCTTTCGTGTTTTTCGTTAAAATGGATAAACTTGAATATCGTGCGGTCATAAAATTCTTCGTTTTCGATGGATTAACCCCTAAGGAAATTCATCTGAAGTTGACAAAAGTGTACGGAGACTATGCTCCTTCAATGTCAACTGTTAAAAAGTGGGCAGCTGAATTTAAACATGGTCGCACATCCCTCGAAGATGACCCACGTGAAGGATGGCCAAAAACCGCAACCACACCGGAGGAAACCATCGAAAAGGTGCACGATACGGGTTGGACGATAGGCGAGTGAAGGTGAGTGAGATAGCTGAGGCTATGGGAATATCGGAAGAAAGGGTGCGAAACATCTTGCACAAAGAATTGGGGATGCGAAAGCTCTGTGCAAGGTGGGTGCCGCATTTGCTGAATGCCGATCAAAAGCAAATGCACAAGCGATTTTCGCAGCAATGTTTGCACCGATTCAAGAGGGCACCCGTCGATTTTGTGCGGCGATTTGTCACCATGGATGAGACATGGATCGAAGTCGAAGCAGTGGGTTGAAGCTGGTGGTTCAGCGCCAAAGAAAGCGAAGTCGATCGCATCTGCCGGAAAGGTCATCGCCAGTGTGTTTTGGGATGCGAAAGGGATCCTGTTAATTGATTACCTTGAAAAAGGCAGAGCAATTACAGGCGAATATTACTCCAACCTTCTTGACCAGCTGGATGCCAAAATTCGTGAGAAGAGGCCTGACTTGAAGAAGAAAAAAAGCATCTTTCACCAGGACAACGCACCTGCTCACAAAGGTGCGTTGGTGATAGGAAAACTAAGGGATTTGGTATCAATCCACACAAGAAAACATTAAAGAGTATCCGCCACGACGAATAAAAGGTTTTCAAGAAAAAAGTGGCGAAGGATGAGAAACGATGGCACTGATGGAGAGTAAAATGAATATTTGAAATGATTGAATTCAGAGATCAAATCCTCAGTTATTATAAAAGCTTTAAGGAGAAGCAAAATGAGAGTGAGGTATGGAAAGCAGAGGCGCGAATCGAAGTCAGTGAAAGTGCTTACCGAGTCTTTTTATTTATTTATCAAAATAATTAGCGTCGTAATAATTGGCGAAAGTGATTCGGAGAATTGAATAAGGGCGGAAGGAAGGTTTCCTTTTGGGAATTTGTGTCGAAACGTTCAAAACAAATATTAAAATTATATGTTGTCTTACTTCTTGTAACAGGGAGCTCGGTGAATAATTGTGTCGTTTAACAAATGTGGAGTTTGAGAAAAAACATCACCAATTTGGCATCGATTAAGGATAGTAATTTAATTAACGTCTGACTTTATAATATTTAGTAGCTGAAACTACGCCGTTTGAAGAAAAATTTTAAAAACCTGTTAACATCGACTTCTCATTTGTGGGGAAATGTCCTGAATGAAGGTGCCGTATTTCCCGGCCTATAGACGCAACGTACTTTTGTTTCCCAAATCTCGTTTAGTACATCAACAGATGAGAAAATGAAATGGATGACATACAGCCTCGCTTAACCTAGTGATTTCATTCCTTTCTTTGGTTCAGTTTCGAAGTATTTGGAAGTAGGCAAAACACCAGAGCGGTTAACGGCCAAAAAAAGTACCCTCGTCTAAACTACACAGCAGAGGAATCTTTCCTTAATCCGACCCTACCATTACGCTATTCTGGAAGTTTTACCATTATTGTTAGTACTGCAAATATTCTTTTAGTTCGACCACATGTAAATAAGGAAACCCATACCGTTGCGCCATATTAGAGGCGCAACGTTAGAAGTCAAGATGTGGCTTATTTCTCCTTCGTCCGTCCATTGCTTGAGTATTGTTGCGCAGTATTGAATCCACAAGAGAAGGCTCTGATCTTGGAACTATAGAGCGTACAACGCAGAGCTCACTTTGTTACGGGAGATTATAGTTTCGATAGCAGTCTGTCAGAGATTACCAAAACCCTCGGCTGAAAAGCTATTATGTTAGAATAACCGAGTATAGGCACAAGTTATTCCAGAAATGTTTACGTACAGATTTTCACGATGAAATACGTGATATCGTGATTCCAATACTCAGCGAGCGCGGTTTCCGAGACCTGACGACAAAGAGATTTCGCGAGATTATGGCGAGAACGGATTGCTATTACTGGTCTCTTTTCCCTGATAGCATTAAGAATGCCAATCAGGTGACTTATTAATAGGTTCGGTTGTTTCACACCCCCTACCACACGCCATATGGCGGTGGCTTGCGTGGTAGTAAATTTAAATGTAAAAAGATTACATTAAAGAGAATAGATTCTATTGCTTGTGCCATAACTTCATGGAAGAGCTTGATGAGAGATAAAGGAAAGAAACGAACTTTTACCAATCGCAATTTTTATTGGGAACAATTAGAGTAAGAGGTAGTAAAAATGCGAAGAACTTGCCGCTGGACGTTCAACAGATGGCTATTTGGAGGACATGGACGGAGTTTGTGCGATAAAAATTATGATTACGCAATTGTAAGGGAAAACAAAGAAAACGCTAGTCGAATACGAAGAAGGAAATGCACTTTTTTATGAAAGGGACATTCAGAAGTGTTTGTGAAAAACAAAATGCCAACGGCGATGCTCACGCAATTCTCTCTTTTCGAAGCTTTAGTAGGAAAGGAATGTTAGAAACGTCTTTGGGATGCGGTCCATATTTGGAGAGGACGAGAAAGTGGACGAATATTAGAGTGGGCGGCGGAAGAAACATCCAAAGAACGGTTTCCGTCATCGACTCTTTAAATAACGCCAATTCACACTCAAAGAGATCATTAAACTTTAAATTTGAGTTTTCGTTTCGTGCCAATCGGAAATGGAAAAACCGTTTAATTTACAAAGGGAAAACTAATCGTTGAATTTTGAATCCTTAATGACAACGCACGTGAAGAAATGGCTCTTGAGTGAATACACAAATCTCTAGTCACTTGTTGAAGAACTTCGACGTTATTTTATCCAGACGGACAATTATTTCAAGGATACAAGAAAGTCGGAGCGAGTGAACACTACGAAATATTGTGGCGAGAGGCTTTGCAGAGTACTGCATTACAACAATTACTGGTAGAAATAAACTACAAAATAAAGTTGAGTTTTATTCCTCCATAATTTTGAGTAGCTACGAAAAACTGAGGCCAAAACATGGGATTTAGAAATAAACTTATTATAGAAATAAAATGTTACACTGGCCGTCGTGTTAGAAAGCTTAATCGAATTTGATCCCTGAAGATTACATCAAAAAGTCTTTTAAACGTAAACTCAGTTCACAGTTATAATTTCTTACGTTTGATTGGCATTATATTTAATCAGTGTAATGTATAATAAAAATATGTTACTCAATAATGATTCTATGGAATTTTGAATTGACTATTAGCTGAAATGCACAATTTATCTCTTTTTACATCGAGCTCATCGAGCTATTATTACGCATGTATAATTTTTCTCTCTCTTTTGCTTGGTATTGCCTTTGTTTAATACTCTGTTTCACGGCGTAAACATAATATTTGTCTCGCCTTATGACTAAACGAGTTACTATCAGTTTTTTTACGTGTTTAATTTGCAGAACGTGGCATCAACTAATGAGCTACATTGGCTCTGGAATGTTAACATACATTTTTTTTTAATTCATACCCACATACAGCATTAACGCCCCTTGTTAACGTCCTCTAGCCCCGTCAGACTAAGTCTGTCGACAGGACGGATATACACAAATATAGAAAAATACATATCAGAAAATGAAATTACAGACTGATGCAGCTCAAGGCTCACATACAAAGAATAATAAACGAAAGTGCTGAAAGTACAATAAGAATATTGATAATAATGGTAATAATACTTTGATAAATAATTTAATAAGGATTATTAAATCGTCTTTGTTAAAACGAGATAGATAACCATATTAAGGTGGGTAGGACCTAAAATAGAATATGAGGCATGATTAAGCGTTGCGATTAAGCGATAATTCTTTCATTTTAAAGAAACTAATTTTAGGGCATCTGGTTAAGCGATCAAAATGCATATCGTCGAGGCAAACGCAATAAATATGAGATACTAGTTCAATTACGGTCAAATTCTACGAAAATCGTTCAAGACCAATCGAAACTTTCATTAACTTTATAGTAAAGTCGAGAACATTTCTTAAGGCAACCTTACACGAAGAGTGGCGAAACATTTCTCTTGAAACAAGCTCTTTTTGAATTTGCTCACCCGGAAATTAAGGATTTTTTACGTGAAATAAATTTTTAACATTTGCATCTCATTTTATCATCTCTTTCATAAGTTTTGTTTTCGAACGACAAGTTAATAGAATACTGCTACGGCTTCGCTGACGTTCAGATGCTGGACTTGCGGATGATGGCAATCCGGAATTCAACTCATCCAATTTGAGATAAACCATTCGTTCACACTTCGTACTCAACCTCCTGTAAAAAGGGCAGATTATAAGTTGACATTGTAGAGGGCGCTCGGCCCACTTCCTTAAGTTGAAACTTTGATGTTAGCGTCCTCGGACTGCACCATTCCTTTCTCACCACTTTGCTCCGTCGTCATACATTATTTTTACTGAATCGATACTTTCATCCCAAATTCTTTCTTTTCTAGCAAATGGGACAGATGAAAGGAAAAGAAAGGGAACATCCAAATTAAATAAATAAAACATGATTGAATAAATAATGATTTCGAGAGAACATAATCGATAAAAAGCATACCAGAGGTCGATTCAGCAGTAGACGGAGAAATCGGTGTTAAAACGAAAGTTAATGAACCGGTCTGTTTCACTTTCACAATTCCTTCCAAAGTTTCTCTGCACCTATCTATGATATGTAGTGGATGTCAAATGAGATGAGAAAGCGATGCATTCTGTATGGAAACAGGAATCTATAAGGAACAAGACTGCCTTCATACATTAGAGTTTTTAAAAATATTTTTATTCTTAGAAACGACCGGTTTCGTTACATGGTTATACCTGATCGTGTTACGATGTAAATGACCGGTCGTGGATAAAAATTTAAATATTTTTGTGGTATTCACCGAGTGTTTTTCTTCACGGTGTCGTCATGGAGAAGTTCTACCAAGTTGCATCTGAGTACGTTCATCTTGTTACATTTAGTTTGGCAAACATCATTTTCACAGCAACGAGACCGCAGTTTGCAGGACCAATTTTAGAAGTTGAAGCAGATGAGCATTCTGATTTGAAACCACTCGAAAAAAGTTAGCATTTCCATTTTTAATCACAGACGAAGGGCCATTTAGATGTGGCGTTCACTCTTCGATCGGCATATCATCGAGTTTCCCATAATTCATTCACAACTAATATTTTACCGAAGGGAATAAATAAAACGGTGGGAAACTCGACCATTTACCGGGTGCTGAACTGGAGTAACGATAGATACGGAAAGGAACACAGATAGTGCCCTGAAAGAGACGCACGCCTTGACTCCAAAAGATATGCCAGAGCATTGTAAAACATTAAACATGAAAAACAAGATTTCGAAAAGGCAAGAGTAAGAAATATGCGTTCCATTCAGCAAAGAGTAATAGAAGAGTGCCTCTTTGAAATACAGAAGCGAGAAAATGTCGTAACTGAAACTGTTGCATTTGAATTTTGATTACGATATATAACAACAAAGCAGTATTCAAATTGACAATTTTTGGCCGACATTAAAAATCAACCATTTACACTGGGTAGAATTACAATTGACACTCAGTCTGGTCAAATAGAAAACAATAAAACTGTTGAGAGAAAGAACTACAAGAGTACTTCCATGAGAGGAACGGCTAAATGCCGAATTACACAACAACTAGAGCAGATGAAATGTTGCACATCCTTCCACACACTGCAGTGCAATCCAGCTGCGAGTATGTATCTTGCGGCTTACATTCTGAACAGAGTACGAATGATTATTGCCACCGATCATCGGTTTTTATAATAACTACCTGATCCCGCGCAAATATCATCGTTCTCTCTTATCTGGAAATACCCTAACGTATATTTGAAAATTTGTCATACGAATCGTCCTGGCATCGAACCTGGGTCATTAGGAAAAAAATCTTTACGGCATACGATAGAAATTTTTTTCTTCTAACAACACCATGAATGGCAACTTTCTATCTCAACGGGAAATACCCTAAACGAATTGTTAAACTTCGGACATACGAATTGCCCTAGCATCGAACTTGGGATTTCCAGTGCAAAATCCTTTACACATACAATATCTCTTTATATAGACGCTTCTCCAGATATATATAGATATATATACATATAGGATACTAAAGGCGAGGCAGAAGGAAGTGCCTCACGGAGCCGCCGATTTTTTTGCCGTAAAGTCCCGGGTTTGGACACTATGGAATGAAGCGGACATCCATCCAAGGCATCATGGGTTCGATTCTAGGAGGCCCCAAAAACGGCCATTTTCCCATAAGAATGCATTGAGCGCATTTTCAAAAATTCGTTTAGCGTATTTAGCTTAAACATAGAACGTTGAAATTTACGGAGTGGTTAGAACGTATTTTTATCTTATTTTTGACGAAAGAGCTTTATCCCTAATGGCCCCAGGTTCGATGCTAGGTACTTAGTGCAAAAGTTTCAAAAAATCGTTTTGGGTATTTCTAGGTAAGATAGAACGTTGAAATTCACGTCATCGATAGAGATCTAAATTATCTATAGTATAGCTATAGGTTTTTTCCCTGAGGGTCGTTAGTTCGATGCTAGGGCAATTTTTCTGTCTGAAGTTCGTGAATTCATTTAGGGTATTTTCCGTTAAGGTAGATACTTGCAATTCACGGTGTTGTTAGAATAGAAGATTGTCTATCGTATTTGTAAGGCTTTTTGCCCTAAATGCCCAGGTTCGATCCCAGGACCATTCAAACTACCGAATATTCAAAAATTCGTAACGGTATTTCCCGGGCAGGTAGAAGGTTGAAATTCGCTACATCTATAGAAGATAGGGAGTTCTATCGTATGCCGTAAGGATATTTGTCCTAATGGACCCAGGTTCGATGCTAGGACAAATCGTATGGACGTATTTTGAATAATTCGTTAACGTTATTGTAGTTGGTGCATGGAACTCGGTGTATGGAAGGCGGAGTGTTACAGGAGGTGTACAATGCCTTAGTTAATCTATCTTACATTAAGTTTGCAGTATGCAAGCAACTTTTACTCGTATATTTATATTCTCTGTCGATGCCGTGAATTTTATCATTCTATCTAACCGGAAAATACCCTGAATTAACTAAATGAATTTTTGAGAAATTGGATTTACTAATTGACCTAGCATCGAACCTGGGGCCATTACAGATAAAGCTCTAGCGCCATACGGAAGATTAAAACATGTTCTAACGACTCCGTAAATTTTCATCGTCCTATCTTAATGCTAAATAAGCTAAACGAATTTTTGGAAATGGGCTCAATGCATTTAAACGGCAAAAGTACCGTTTTTGTGGCCTCCTAGAATCGAACCCATGATACCTAGGATGGATGACAGCATTTTTCCTTAGTATCAAAACCGGAATTTCTACATTAACCAAGGATCAATTTAATGTTATTTAATTACATCGACTCTTTAATGCTCATTATTTTCAGACGTTTTCATCGCCAATTCTTTCAGAGATACGTTCCTTCGGCCTCAATTGGTCAAAGAGTCCCGCGAGCCCGACTTCTAAAGCTAACAGTGTCAAGGGCCTCCGCGTTCGACTGCAGTGAAAAAGGTTCCGGGTTCGATTCCCGGTGGTGGGAATGTCAAATCTACAATCACAAAGTTACAATTACTAACCGTTCCATTACCCTGGTATACGTGGCGCGAAGAAAAAGATAAGAAGCAGAAATGTCGATTTGGAGGTTTCGGTTCTTAGTAATTGTTTGGTCCTCGATAGTAATATACACAAAAAGGAGCAGTTTAACTTTCAAAATAATATAGCAAAAAAAATATACGCCTCGAATTAAATACAGCGTTGGGGAAATTTATAAAGATTTAGGCATTATGGAAATAGAAAATTGTAGGATTTACCATTACTGTGGTACTGTAATAATTAATTCCATCATCGTGTGTGTGGTACCAACGATATTCAACCACTTGTCGCCACTTGGAAAGCACCTCAAGCGTGACAGTTATTTCCTTCCTAAATTAATTAAAATTCGTGATATTTTTTGATGAACCAATGATTTTTGTAAATGATTTATTTTACAAATATATGAATTTAAAAAAATAGCCAGGTAAATTTTTCAAGAATGCAGTTAATGTTTTAAATTATTTAGAATAGTTAGTATTAATCGCATAAAAATAATATAATAATAATATTTCCAATTATACTAGGTGATGTACATGTAATGTAATGGTATATGTAACATGTACAATGTAATATGGTAATATATTCGTAAATATTCTTTCAGTTTCCATTTCATCGAAAATGCGTTTTATATTTAATGCTCACAGTACTGAGTGTAGAAGTACTAGTGAGATTAGTCTTAATCTCGCCTTAATAAAGACCTTAATAATAATAACAATAATAATAGTAATACTGATGCGACGCATGCATTATGAATATTGTTATGAATATCTCTTTTCTCTCTCTTTGTAAACCAAGCACTTCCTGATGAGACCGTGTTTTTCCTCAAAGTGATCCATCACATTTGCATTAATGAATATTATTGTTTGATCGAATAAATCGCGTAAACTTTAGGGTTTCAATTTTTCAAAATCGATGACTCACCGATGTTGACCAGTTTCACACCATCGGCAGCGATGGCGTCCAGCGCCGCGGTGACGTTTTCGAGGCAGTGGTGTCTGTTGGAGGGGCGCCTGTGGACGCCGGGCGCCTTGAGGCGTCTTTTCTGCAGAGCCTCGACCAGAGCGACGAGGCGGGTGCCGTCGCACAGGTCGGCCGAGAGGTCCCTCACTTCGATCCGTGGGCCCATTTCTGTAGCGGCCGGCGAATTCCGAAGGTGCTCGTTCACCCAGTTGCGGAAGGTGTTCGCTTGGATCTCTACCCAAAGATCTTCGTGCCCTTTGATAGCCATTCCTCTCGCCGCATGCCCTTCTGGACTTCGGGCCATCATGCCCACCTTCGTCAAGAAAAACATTCCATTATTTCCTTTGCTAATTAAATTAGACCGTCTCAGGACATCGCGGATGTAGGAATTATTTAGTTTCGCGATCTTACGTATATTTTGATTCAAATTCGCAAAATATTTCGTAAAATAGAGTAATATTTTCTCATTTTTAGCGTTTATTTTAAGCTATCGCCTTGAAGACCACTTGCGACGTCGAAAGCCGCCCTCGACTGCATTGGGGCCAAATTTCCGCCCAAAACAGTCTCATCGAAGAAAAAGAATAACCAACCAAAGGTAGAGTTATCCCAAGAGACGAACAACAAAAATTCCTAACACCGTAAAATAATATAGATAAACACATCGTTTACCTATTTCTGTTTAACAGATCTCTTTAGATTTGAGCACAAAAGATTTCCCTCGGTCAATGAATTTGCTAAACAGACCTACTCAGCGAATAAAATGTCCTTCCCGTTAACCCTTCTCAGCCGAAAGCTACACAACTGGCAATCCAAAACTTATAGAGGAATTAATTAATAAAGGTATTCCCAAAAGTCTCTTAGACAGATTTTATACCCATTAGGCCATTTAGTAAAGAATGTTAGATTTCACAGGAACAAGTATCTCTAATGATCGGAACAAGTCTTTAAGTCACAAGAGTCCCTTTCGATCCTCACCTTCCGTCATCATAGCCTTAGCTTGAAAACTCGCGAAATCGACTTTTATTTCTTTATCGAAATCGCGTTAGGCGAAATCACCTCACTTTTATTACTGTGATGCAACTCTTAATCTACACGAGCTCAAAATCCAACCACGACATTATTTTTAACTTAAAAAAGTACTCGTACGACCATGTCTGCTGCTTTGTCCACTGAAAAATGATTTCGTCGTCGATTTAAAGCAACCAAAAGATGTAAAATATTGTTGGCATTTCACAATATCACCTCTTTCCTCGATTCCGCAAATAGATTTTCGAGACCCCCTAACTGCATTCACAAATGAGATTTGGAAAATAACTTCCACGACTGAGCTGTTGTTCTATTTACGAACAAGTTTGTAAGTACGTTCGGTGATTCTGCTCGAAAAAATAACCAATTTTAATAACTGCGTGTATCTGATGCTTTTCCCAGCTGCGTTTTGTTCTGAATCACGGACTATCTTTTTGGGGGCCGCGCTCACTTAGTTAGATGCTCGGTGTTTAGTTAGAATTGTCCCATAAGGGATCAAACCGAAATAAAAAATTCATATTACAAAATTCTATAAAAAGGTGGCAGTCGCATTAGAGACTAAAAGCGATAGTTAGCTGGTACTTTAGCGAGGATACTGCTTCTAGTTACATCGTATTCTAATGATTTAATAATGGAAATTCTAGCCAATAACAAAGCTATTTAGAATTGAAAGCCGGCTTACGATTTGGAAGCTAGTCGGAGAAATTCAGTAGATCGGAGTTCATCGACGGAGTGGATGACGACGCCATTCCCAAAGAATGCGAGAGGAATTCACAAGGAAGGAATTAGGGGAGGGTTGCCTAAATCGCACCAGTAAAAAAACTGAAGTTACTTAAAAATAAGCGATAAAGTTGAATTTTTATGTATTCCGACACGTAAAGGGGTATTTTTCCCTTTTCCAAAATTGATTAGGAATTTGTATTCCAGCTTAACTATTATATAAAAAATTAATTTCAGACCCTAGAAGGCAGTGCAACAGGTTTCCTAAATCGCAACTCATTTTAAAATACTAATGACTAATTAGCCTCAACCACATCAGACGCAGTAGCTAGTATTTTTTGAAAGATATATTTTCATAACTATAATGGAAGGAAGAATTTGTATTAACATGTCTTAAGTATAAGAAAATATAAATTTGACAATAACAACAAATATCTGCAAATAAATTTTCACACAAAATTTACCAGTAATTGAAAAAGTTTGAACGTTTTAAAAAATCTCTACCATGAATTCTTTTAAAACCTTTATGAACTGAAGTTTATCTGCACACATCACCGCACAACAATGTGGTGCGATTTAGGAACCCCAGCCATTTTGAAGGAAATGATTTTCCCTTCCTAAAAGTGTTTGAATGCCACAGTAGTAATAGCACTAAATATAACCTAAGGGTGTACATAAATATGGCATTAACTAAAATAAAAGAAATGAAACGCACCCCTCATCTACACTGTAATGAAAATCCGAAATAATTAGCTCGAGAGACCCTTATTTTCTTTGGATGCACACACGACACCTATTACTTCGCCGGCTGCTGCAACTCAAGTGAGTCGTACTTGGGGATATTAGAAGTGGCAAACATATGGGCCCAAGTGCAGTATATGAGTATTAGGGCTAGTGGTGCTATTTGGGAAGCGGTGCGATGTAGTCAACGCTCCCTGACTAGGACGGTTAGGTACATCTAACCGTATTTCCGATGAGCATTTCAAATGTTACAACAGACAAATAGTTGAGGATGTTAAAATAAAGATAGGAATATTGTTGTGAATACACCCTCTCTGTACAGCACTGGAGGCTTGCGGGGTAGTATAGTAGTAGTATCATTAAAAGTGCTATGACAACTCTTTTACAAGGGGTCCTTCAACGGTCATTGAACTCGGTACCGCCTCCATTGAAGACGAAGGCGCTACCCTAACTAACTTGGATAACTAATTAACTTCAATTAAAGTAGGTAATTAACTTGAATTACTAACTTGGCTATCCGGGACCCCCTGGGGTTGCAGGGTTCGTATATAAATGTAAATCAATATATATAATAAATGTAAGCGTGGCTTCTCCGTGAATGCTGCTATAATTCCGCAACCCACCCCCGCAGCCCCATGGGGGTATATAGTATGGTAGCCCTCCATCCCCCATACATAGGGTTGGGTTCGAATATATGGGTGTAAAAAGAGGGCATCGTACCAATGGATTTCTCATGGAAAGTCGGTGAAGCAGCTGGGAATAGAGAGCCGAAGTGGCCGAGACTGTTCCTGAATGTTTGAGAAGGTTCGAGACAGAATGTTCTACAATGCTGTAGAATGTTCTACATTTTCCAAGATGTTCGAGAATGTTCCAGGCGGTTTTGGATCATCTAAAAGACCATAGAGGCATTTTCTGTATTTAAACGTTCATTTTTTAAATTCACATTTGATAGGAGCTGGCCAGCTTTGCTCGAGCAAGGCGAGGATAACTTCGGCTAGTCACATATAAAATACCCTGTTGATTTCATAGTCGGCACACACAAAAACACGTTTAGAACAGGGCTTTGAAACCCTTTCAATCGAAGCTTTCGGCTGAAGCACTGCACATGAAAATACATCGCTTATATTCCAAATAGTGAAATACCGATTTATTCGTTAGGAAAATGAATGTAATCGAATTTAAACTCACCTGTAACATTGTCCATTTTAATTTGTTGGAAGCGATGAATGAGATTACCGATCGAAATTGTTTAAATACATTGAAAGAATTAGCAAAATGGTGGAAGGTTCTCCGGTTTCAAACACTGGCAAACTTTTAAAATGCTTCTATTTTATTGCTTCGATATAAAATAAAGTAAGATGAAAATTTAAGGTTATATATGTATTAATTTATGTAGTGAAAAGAAGTTAAAATTAGGAGAGACACGCAAAAGAAAAATATCCAGTATCCAATACTCCCAGATTACAAAATGATTGAAGTTTTATTTTAATCGTCTTAACTCTTTGTTTCATTTGCATGTCGGTTAAAACAAATTTCAACTGGAAATTAATGGTTGATTCTGGGTGTAGATAATAACAGCTCTTTAGCAATGTTATTTGAAGGACGACGTTACGATGATATCAAACTAAAACGAATCGACGCTGATTCAAGCGCTCGACATATTGGGATCGACAATTAGTGTCTTACCAGAACTTCAGAAGCTTTACGAGTGCTGTATATATAACGGAAAGTGATTCCTAGTAATTCCCGCGGTAGAGGACTTATTGGTGGGAGATGAGTTCGCAGCAGACGATGTCGCATAATTCGAATAATTTACGAACGCAGTTACAGAAATTCTCTTTGGCGTATTGCAGTGTGCAGTAATGATGGGTTTGCGTACCTTAAAATTCACCCGTCACTTCTTCTCGATCAATACACCTAATATTTATTTCGGCTGATATTTTCTGCGATAAACAACATTTAAGACGTGTTTGCGGGAGAATTGATCAATATTCAATTATGTTTATTATTCGTATACTTCGAGTACTCGTAGTTAACGCCCCCGGAAAGCATGACGGAACTAATTTTAAAAATATATCTGTTATTGTATACATCTTGTAAGAAAAACTACTATCATCAGATCAGAGAATCAGATTAATTCTAATCTTAAATTCCAACCGTATTCTTGTAGAATAACAAAATTAGCTCGGTATCGATGATCGGGTTTGGTAAACGTCCACGTCAAGCAGGATTGAATAACTGGATACGCAATCTAGTCATACTCTTTTAATAGATATTTATCAGGATAGAGTTTAAGCTTAGAATATTACATCTACATAAGTACCCTGCAAGCCGCCTTCCGACGTGTGGCAGGGGGTGTAAAGTTCTTGGTGTTTACACTGTAAACACCAAGATTAGAATTACTTCTTTAATTTATTATTATCGCCTATCGTTAGCAGAAAAAAAGTACCTAAAACGACTTTTCCTCGCGTCTATTTCTCTTATTTGACGCTCACTGTCGGATCGGCCAAAGTAGCATAATACCAATTACGTACTCCGAAAATATATTTCCTCTGAATTTATCTAACAATCGCAGCCTAGCTTCTAATCTCCTTTCTTTCAAGTATTCCCAACCTGCGTCTGAGAGCATTTGCGTTACGCTTGCTTCTCTATCGTAGCACTTTTTAACAAAACGTATCGCCTTACGCTGCACTTTCTCGAGTTCGCGAGAGTAGTTCGTTTCATCCGCTGGGTCCCATATACTCGCCGCATATTCCAGATGGGGCCTAACTATCATGAAATAGCATCGCTCTCTAACTTTTTCATCGCATCTACCTACAATACGCTTTATAAAACCGAGATTTTTAGTTTCTTTACCGCATATTTTTCGAGTGTGTGCGCTCCAGTTTAAGTTATTGGTAAGGGTGATTCCAAAATATTCTACTGAGTCGACTACATTTAAATACGTTCCACTAATTTGTACGGGTGGTTCTGACGCAATTGTTTCCTTTCGAAGAAATTTACTACAGAGCATTCATCCACATTAAGATCCAGCTGTCATTTTTCGCACCACATTTGTATATGAGCTAAGTCGTTTGAGAGTGAAGCACTATCTTCGTCACATGATACTTCTCTATATATTACCGAATCATCCGCAAATATCCTCACATTGCTATCGATTTTGTCGCTTAGGTCATTAATATAAATGAGGAAGAGTAAAGGTCCGATCACGCTGCCTTGAGGTATTAGCGAAATTCCGAAAAATTACTAACTCGATTTCATCGAACACCATGCAGCTCGTGGAGTTTACATAAGCCCACAGCTTTAATATCTCTTTTGCGATCAAATTTCGGTCTTTTCATTATAATAAATCTTCGTCGCGTTGACGGCGACAAATAAACATACAAATGTCCTTTGGCAAATCGGGTTGATTAACAAACACTCCCGCATGGCCGTATGTTAGTCCCAGAGATTTCTACAACGTACTTTAATTTTAAAATATATCTGTTAGCAGAAAGTATCCGTCATAAGACCATAATAACTCGATATATTTACTACTGGTAGATGGTTTATTTGATCCTGGGTAAATTTCGAATTAATTTGATATAAATAAAATTAGGGAATCTTGTCAATTATAACTATGAGATCAACATTCATAAAAACTATTTAATTTTCAATTTCAGCCATAAGATTAGTTAGAAAAAATAATATAATCCTATATCCATTAATTCCCCTTCTAAATTCCAAGCGTATTCTTGTAGGACAAAAATATGAGCTTGGCATCATAAATTGGGTACCGTAAACGCCTCCATCAAGCTTGGTGGAAATCGATGTAAACTGAATTGTAAGTAAATAATAACTGAAAATACAACTTGAATACCCATAAATAAAAAAAAACTAATCAGGAAAGATTTTCAGCCAACAATGTTAGCAGAATTCCAAAAAATTAAATACTCGATTTCTACGGACAATATACTGTTCGTGGGATATACAGAGACTGGCAGATTTAAAAGCTCGTTGGCGTTGATATTTCGTTCCTCTCCTGAAAAACTTCCCGTTTTTCGTCATAATATTTTCTCGCAATAATATTTTTCAATATTGATCGCGACAAACGATCGTAATATTTTTAAGTAAATCGGGTTGATTAAGAAATACTCCTGCATGGCCCTATTTTAGCCCCTGCGACTTGCATATTGTACTTTGCATATGTTGAAATCTCAGAAAAATGTCTATTTATAAAATTTCATTAGTTCTTAACGTTAACTCTATACGAACTTATTATCCCCGTGTATTTATGTGGAATAATGCATGAGCTCGAATTCAACAGTGTTCATCAAGGGGATAGGTTATGTATCACCGCAAAATTTCACTAATTTTCCGTGTATTTTATCAAAATCCTCGTATTTCCGAAACTATATCAATATTTCACGACTAAAATAAGAAATCAGAAAGAAAAATATAATAAAAGAATCATTTTCCTTTCTTTTGACACTCATCTCGGTTTCGTAGGACCATTATTTCTAATTTAATTTTGCTAAATAAACATAGTCTGCAAGTCATAAAAACTAACTTTAGGTGCATTTCTTATGGAAACGTATTATGGGTTCCTAGGTTCGAACCCGAACCCTCTGAGAAATGCGAACAGTTTTCTTGTGCCTTTCAATCTTGTAGAAACAAAATGCAATTTGTTTTACATGCGGAGATATAGATAGGGGGATGGACAGACACTTTGCCTTTTATATATACGTATAATTGTAATTATTTTAAATGCTTCGATCAATTAGTTATAGATTTATTTTTAAGATAAACACTTGCACATCGTATGATTAAGTTATTATACATACATTAATAAACGTAAATTTATACCGTTAAGAAGCTCCTCATAGAAACGGCTAAATTCATCGATTATAAGTTTCTTCCCAGTATTGCAACCGTGTTATGGTGAAAGGGCAACTTTGGTATGGTCACCCATTTCAGGTGATGCGTCAGTACATTAGAGGTCTGCATGGACGGAAATTTTTATGACCGACCCGAGACAGAACTTTTCTAAATCGCTAAGGAAGCAATCGTTAGTATGGGTCAATTAGTCGACCGCCACTCCTCTGAAACAATCTTTTATCCATCCATAATTCTGTATTTGCTAAAAAAGTCCTTCATTGATTGAGGCAAATTACTAAGCACGGAAGAGCCGTGTGGCTGAATCCCAAGGAATAACAGGTGTGAAAATAGCGACATGACTGGGACTCGACCAAAGGTCTCTCCCCCTTTTCGAGCAGATATTCTAACCACTGAACTACCATGCCGCGTCTCTTCCACGCCGTTTGGGAATGCATTTGTGAGCAAAGCGAGTAGCCTCCACATTTAGTGGCACAAACTGCAGTTGGATGGTTCTCACTGAGACACACAACACCGGTCTTTTGAGGTAAACCCCCAAAGGAAATTATAATGATTGAGGAAAAGTGTTTTATTTAGCACGGAAAAGACGTGCGGCTGAATCCCAAGAAATAACAGGAGTACTACTCGCTTTGCTCACTACGGTGACAAATTTTAAAAAGTGAGTGCAGATACTTACCCTCGTGAATTCATTAGTTCACCTCAACGAAATTGTAACAGAGAAATGGAAGCGACGCGGTGTGCAGGAGACTCCTTTACGTAAACGTAATTCGTCGAAATTTTTACATTTTTATGAATTAAATCAAAAATTTTCATTTAGATAATAATAATAACCAAAACTTAAACACCAGGGAGCGCCTTTGCAAATCAGGAAACAATCAATAAATGAATTTCCGATAGATACTTCAATCTTGATAGAAAAAAACCAAAAATTATTAATTTTCCTCTTAGAATACGTCAAAGTTAATTTAAGCTCATTTTTAAATCTAATATTATCTCTTCTATACAAAAATTCGCTCTTTATAATTTATATAATCTAATTTAATAATTACCCTCTTGTTTACATTTCTTTATTTATACATTTATTCATCCCATATCAATTACTTTCTACAAGAAATGCATTGAACCATTTTCGAAAATTAATTTCACTTTCACTTCGTATGAAATCTAGAGACTCATTAGAGGGCGAATATACTATTAACGTCAATTTTTTTATCTAAGATTTCCTTGGTTAGACTTCAGATGACTCAAAACAATTACAGTATAAATTATTATGAAGTAACTGATGATGATGATGCTAAGCGTCGAAACGTATGTCGTACGTACGTATTAATCCTGTGGTGACGTGTACAAGTTGTTTTTATTCCTCTTTCATCATGAAGAGCTACCACAGAGTTGAGGTCGAAATAGTGGATTTTAATATAAAGTTCACTTTGATCGATTGCACTCTTTTTTTTCTTTTGCTGAATTAAATAAGAAATAACAGCCCTTAAATATTGACACAAGGATCAAAAAAAGTCTTAGTCGTTTAATACTGTTACCAAAACGAAATAGAGAGAAATCATATAGTATGTAGGAACATTTTGTAGGATTTGTGGAAGTAGAATTTATGGTCAATGAAGGCAATGTAAAGATTCAAAGGCTTCAATGACTATACATCGTCTTAAATTTACTCCTTCAGTGTAAAAATATTCTGAATTTTTTAATTCGCTAACAACGTATATAAGATCTGAATATTAAGTTGTAATGTTTTACTCGCAAAATAAGCTAAGAACACATTACAACGAAAATGTTGAAGAGTCGAACCAAGAAATAACAAAAAATTCAAGGTAACTACCCGCTACCATCCCAGTAAAAGAAACAATAACAATCAAACAGACGAAGAATGGAAAAGTTATACGGAATATCTGAAACTTGTAGTAACAGAGATTGCTCCCAATTTACCATATTCACTATATATTTGAATTTGAAGATTTACCGCCTCATCAGTCTCCTTCCTCTTGTTTACAAAACGTTCATGAGAGTAATAGCTGCATGTCTGAAGACGTCCCTGGCAGCTGTCCAGCCTGTCCAGAGAACAAGCTGGATTTCGCAAGGGATTCAGCACTATGGACCACACCCACACGCTGCAAGAAATTATCAGCAGGACAAATGAGTATGACGTGCCACTCGTATTCTGCTTCGAAGACTATGAGCCTAGCCTTTGACTCGGTAAGCTCCTCCTTAACACTGGAAGCTCTAGGGAAACAAGGGATAGATGCTGAGTACATCCGACTCTAAAGCAACATCTGCAAGGATGCCACAGCCTCTTTAATGTTTCATGAAGAAACGGATGAATTCAAGATTGAGAAGGGAGTTCGATAAGATGATAGCTCATCACCAATCTTAATCTCAGCAGTTCTGGAAGAAGTTTTCAAAACCATAGACTGGTCTACCGATAATGCGTTTCGCAGATGATTTAGTAGCATCCAACGCAGAAGATCTAATATAAGACTTCAAGAAATAAGCGGGACGACAGAGAGGACTCAAGATGAAGTTAACGAAAACAAAGGTAATGTATAACTCTTTTGCAGGTCAAGAACCAATAAAACTGGATGAAACGCTGCTAGATGTCTGCTCAGAATAGACACACCTAGGACAGCTGCTAACAATAGGAGAGAATAACAGGATTAATTAAGTGAATAGAAGAATTAAACTTGGCTGGAGTGACTTCGGAAGAAACGCATACATTCTCAAGTTAAAAATGCCAATGGTCTTGAAGGTCTTAAACCAATGCATTTTTCTAGTCTTGACCTATGGAAGCGACACTTGGGTACTAAACGTAGCAATAACCCAGAGACTCTAGACGACACAAAGAAGTATAAAACGGTATATGCTTGGAATCACAGGAAGAGGAATGAAACGCAACACCAGAGTGAGGAAGATGACAGGGGTCATAATAGATAAGGTAAGATCACTAATATGGATGTGGGCCGACCATGTTGCGAGAAGAAAGGACAACCGATGGACATCAACAGTTCTCTTACTTCATACTTGAGTAACGCCTTCGACTTCGGTGAAAGAGGTTCTGTATTCGACTCCCGGTGAGGGCTCACATGCGAAATTACCTTAGCTGTCGAAGCACTTTTAAATTACTACTACTACTATTCATTTAATTTCAACATAATTATACAAGAAAATTAGCTCATTTCACTCATTTATATGTAAGGGGAAACAAGGATTGTTTTCTTCTGACAGAATTAATCTATTCTGTAAATCGTTACAGCGAATAAGTTCATAAAAATCATTTCACCTGGGCAGATTTCCCAGGCAAATGCAATGATTAGCGGGAAATTCTCGCAAGCTTTGAACAATCATTAGAAAAACGAGGTAAGAATCCATAATGCACATGGACTGAATGAATGAACATGGACGTACAAAGGGCCAAGAACAAGAGGGGAGATGGAAAGCGCAACGCCGTCGCGGCCTTTTATGGCGATTGCGTACCACAACCAGGACGTGGGCATTCAAGGTCACTCATCAGCACTCACACGAAACTTAACTCGCACTCGCTAATTCTAAACGTCGAATTAAAGTGACTCTGAAACACCTTTGTATAATAGTTGCTCTTAAAACACGCCCTTCGCTTTTGCCTTCTCACATCTGCGCATTCTTCTGCCGCTAAATCCGCTACTTCATTTGTAAAGGATCGCCCAAATGAGAAACGCCCATCGCAAACCAAAAATTCTTATACTCATTCCTCCTTCGCATCTCTCATTTACATTATTCCTACAATCCCAGCTTACTTGATGATCTTCTGACAATTTCATTACACATTCCCGTATATTTCTCACGAAACGCAATGAATCTCCGCCGCTGATGATAATTGAAATAATGGAGCGCACTCCCTGCTGTGTGCTGAAATCATTCACGGTGAGGCCCTCAACTTTGTGGACAAAAATGACTATCGGTTTGGTTAGCTTATAAATAACAGTTAAATTTCATTAAAACCTTTCTAACTTCCATGTAACTGTTATAAAGCCAATACTTAATCTTTCCTCTTCATAAATATGAAAATATGACGTCAACACTAGTTGAATTATTATTCCGTACTCACACGCTCAGACTGTGAAATTCAACCTCAATATAATGTATAAAAAGCAAATCATTTACTATCGAGATCAGTTGTATCGGGTTGAGTTTAGAGCTTTCCCAATTGCACTTTTTTTTAAAGGAAGGAAATAAAAATTAATTTGACCGCGTGAATACCCAAGGAATAATGGATATAAAGTAAGTCAACCGAAACCGGGAATCGAACCGTAGTTCTCCCATTATCCGGGCGGATTCCCTCAGTCATTGAGTTTGAGACAGAGGTCTGTGATATCCATGGTTCGATTCCCGGTCTCGGCAAACCTCTTCAATTGTGATTATCCTACCACTTTTCGTTGTTTATTACGTTTCCGTACATACATAAGTGTTCTGCCTTTCAGTAGGTTGATGTGTTATATATTCCCCACCCATCGCTATTTCCTTCACCTCCTGGTAACCCACCCCACCCTTTACCTCATCCAACAACTTTTGTCTTTGTCTTACCCTCTGGGGCTCCCAGATAGCCAAGTGGACAACGCGTTCGACTTCGGTGAAAGCGGTCTCGAGTTCAATTCCCAGTGGGGGCCTACGTGCGAAATGACCAAAGCAGTCGAAGCACTTTTAACAATACTACTACTATATGTACCCTCTGCCTTTTTTCTTGTACTCTACCCTCAATTACATACTTCAGCAATCCCCCCTCTCAATATTCGACCCACCCATTTCCTGTCGACGTTTAATTACTGCTAATAAAACCATCTACCCTCCTTCCCATCCCCCCCCCCCCGGCCATCTCCAGTACCTATCTGTTTGTTTTTCTATCAACCCAACTTACTTTTTCTATTCTCCGCCACGCCCACACCGTGAGGGCTTCCAAACGTTTGATGTTCTCCTTTCTTAAGGTCCACGTTTCACACCCATACAGTTGTACACTCCATATCAAGGATTTTACCAATTTTTTCTTGATACCTTTATCAAAACTTTTCAGTTCCCTTTGCTTCACGAAAGCTTCCTTGGCCAATACTATCCTTTTTCGAATCTCATCTGTACTCCTCCTATCTCTAGATGGAACACTTTCCAAGTAACGTTTTCGTAAGCATTTGACTTGGAAAAGCAACAAAAATTTGGTGCAGAATAAATTGAGAAAATCATAGAATAAAACCTAATGGGGTGCAGAGATGTTGATCGATCAACAAATTGCACTCAAAACATTCACGCAAACTGAGCGAAACTCAAGAGAGTGAAATGTTCGTTTTCTTAGACTCGATTAAATTAAAATTGTTGATTCAGATTCCTGCGCAAAGAATCCTGTACTGCTACGTGACTAAATCAAATTCAACGGTTGGGATGGGTCGCTCTTTCTAACTACTGGTAAATCATTCCTATTACTAGTCGCCCAAAGTTAATTAAAAACAAATTACCAGCGTTCTGCTAATAATAAGGTGATTAATGATCGAAACTTACTATAAACCCAGCTGATTGCTGTTGACAAACAGAACACACAATAGTAGCAGAATAGTAACACAAAAACTCAACCCAACCCCACCCATCACACTGGTAGGGGTGTGTGACAGGGGAGTGAACATCAAGAATGACTTCCCAAGGACGGTTAATAATTTGCATTGGAGTCATTCTGCTAGCAATAAAGAAACGGACATTTTTTTCATTAACACCAAAAGAAAAATTCTAAATTCCATACCACATAGACATTCTTAGCGAATGTCTTCAGAACACCACCCAGAAACGCAATTGTCGAGATAATGACGAACTTCAGATGAGCAGTGCTGATTTAGTTACTTCATAATTGAAAATCCCGTAACAGAGGGTAAGAGCCATCCTTTGATACTGTACAATAAGGCAGTTCCGCGAACGTCAATACGCTCGTTCAAGTCTCCCGTCGTTTCCTCGGAATGAAGAAAGTGATCTTCCCACCTGTTGATCTCATATTGTTCACTCACCTGGTTGAGCCTGGGTTCCTCTCCAGTTACTGCTGCCATGATTTCTGGAATGAATAGATGATAAAATATCCAAGAAGGGAACAGTCCTTTGAGCACTGGCACACGAAACAGCGTATGAAGAGTGTTGGATATGGCACTTGAGTAACAAACAGAAGAGAACGAGAGAGCGGAGGTGGGCGATGCAGAGGTCAGAAGGGGAGGAGAAAGCGGACGTAGGCGGCAGCACCTGCCGGGGCAGAAAGTGAAAAGGTGTGGCGATTCGGAAATTGATGTCGGCACCGATAATTAGGTGTATTATAACTTCTCCGAAAGGCTGTGTGGACCAATGATAATAAATTGATGCACAAGTTAATAGAACTATTCGCTAGCAATTAATTACTTGCAGTAACGTTAAAAAATTAACTCGAAATGGGAAAACTGTGATGACGACGCAGAATGGAAAAAAGCTACGTGAGCGTAAAAGCCCACGAACAAGCCTCTCGCTTGACATTTGAAGTTTGTCTATAAAATGCGGTACTCCCGTTATAATCCCATCGAGAAAATGCACACACAGCTCGGAGTTTTGATGGGAAAAGACAAAGAAACTTATCATAGCTATGTTTACAACTTGGTATTTTTTTGAATTGTTTATTGAACCGATATCCATCAATCGTGACAATTACTTCACGTAGCCATGGGGGGGTGCATTACATGAAAAGAAAGTGATAGAGATTGACTATCGAGTGGCTGATGAAGTCCTGAACACTCTTAATGGCTCTTCAGTTCATTTCCAATTATTTTTTATTTGTAAGTGCTTACTAAGGAGAGCTAATTTCATAGCTAAGTTTGGCAAAAATTTCGAACAATATTCAACTGGCCTCGAAAATGCCATTATCTGAGAAGCGTTCTTTGGTGTGGGAGAGTTTCATGCGACAGCAACTTTATTATTATTTACACCTTATTTAAGGGAAATAATTGAAAGTCAAAGACTTGCTCATGAAGAGTGTGGCAATTCCATCAGAACTGAAATGGTAGGAGAGTAGCCAGCAGCCACACAGTACAGAAGGAAAGAAGCCACTGTAACATCCATCTCCAGTTTCTGCAATCCCACAATACTATCTCAATCTTGTGGCAGTGAAGTTCCTGTGAACAATTAAGTAACCTTAGTTAGTGTAGCTGGTACATCTGGTAGTAATACAAATTAATCTGACAGTGAGTCCATTGAAACAAGCAAGTGGTCAAGGTCTCCTGGAAATTTAAATCGAAGATGTCCTCTTAGGGAAAGAAAGAAAAGGGAAGGATGAAATTTGTAGCTATCATATTATATAGTTATAATATGATAGTTATATAGTTTATAAACTAGACCTTATTAAGTCTCTTTCTTTCTCAGCTTGTAATAAAATTGTAACAATAGTGCCCCCCCACTACAAATTTTATTTCATTCATGTTGTAAATATTTTCCCCATTTTTTTCTCTTTTTTATGTTGTTCTTGGCTAACAATTACAATGTAATTTCTTATAGTGGGTAAATGCTACATAATATAATATATTTACTTGGTTCTGGCTGTGGGGCAGCTATCTTTGAGTGGCCATTATTGATGATCACTTGTTTTGTTGTTATGCACAATAAGTATGGACATCCAACTTCTTGCCATTTGGGATCCTGAATTTGAAGTCAGTGGTCTAGTATTGCATATATTTGTTTGTAGAATCTACAGTTGTTTAATTTATGAGAGAGGTGTCATGAGAAGTTCTCAATAGCCATGTATTTTTCAGCTAATATTCTCCCTGACTCTCTTTTTAATTTTTCTGTTAAAATGAGTATTTCGTGTAGTATGACTATTATCTGTCTTTGTTTCAAAATTCTCTGTTTACTTATATTGTTGTTTTATTTTGTTGCTTAGCTATTTTTGTATTTTCCACAGATTTTTGTATTTCTGCAACACATTCTTTTGCTCTTTTGATTTTCTGTATTCTTTTTATTTCTGCAGAAATTGTTTTTTGTATTTCCATACATTTTTGTAATTTTACATTACTTGTTTTTTTTTGTGTTGCTCTATGGGAACTTCCCAGAGCATAACCAATTTCAAATAAATAAAACTTTAAAGATATCTTTTATTTAATTGCTGAGCCTCATTGACAACTATATATCATTAGCACATTGATGCAAGGTATTCTTCTTGTTGCAATTTCTTGGTAAATGCATATTTTCCATTTGTCTTTTGGTTCAGGAGTGGGGGAAAATCATTCATTTACTTCTTCATGGATGTGATAATGTGAGAGCTATTGACATGTGAGTATTGCCAGATTCATCTCAGCCACTCCTTATTAATTCTGAGGGAAGTGCTAATCATTGGATCATGTGCTCTACTTACATTGATTCATCTCACTTGCATCTAAATGATGACTGAATGATCAATGTTGATGACTTTGTATGATGATAGACTGATAATACAGTTGATCAGGCTCCAATATATTGATAAAATTCTGTACTTGTATGCTGATTGTCTATGCATCATAAATCAATATATCAAATTCTGCTCACTTTCTAGTATCTGAAGCTTACAAATTTATTGTTCTAATAATTTACTTCTAATTTATACTTATGGAAGTGTTGTTTAGTTTACTCAAAGTTATAATTTAGAATATGTCAAAATATATCTCTATAAGCAGCTCTTATTACTGAAGAACATCAGTTTTAAAAGTACACAAATAAAAATTAGTCCACTAAAATTGATATATTGGTATTTGATAGTGAAGGAAAAACCAAGGGTTGGTTTATACCTGAGATATGTTAAAAATGGAAATTTATTTCAGATTAAGGAGTTGATCTTTGTTATCTATATATGCTGTTTTAAATGCTAATAGCAGATATTCATAGTTTTAAAAAGAACCCAGAAGGCAATAGTTAAACATGTTCTTGAGATATTGAGAGCCATGAAATGTGGAGATCACTCCAATTTATTATTTTCAAAATTACTTGCAGCCATTGATGGAGAGCAATGTTGGAAGGCTTTATTTCAGCTGTATAAAGTAAACAACTAATCAAAACTATTTTGCTATGCAGTGGGTTATTGACAGATGCAAAGAGTTCATACTTTGATACAATGCAGATTTTAGTTCAGATAAGGAAGGATGTAAAACATTTATCTCATTTTACAAAGTATCTGAATTCTAATTCCATAGCATTGAACACTAAGACATAAGTTGTCGTTTCGTTTGAACATAAGATTATCATAAGATATCTTATTGTACACAGGAAAAAATACAAAGCAAAAAGAAAATGGGGAAAGTTTGATAAAAGGAAAGTGATGACATGAAAATGTAATCTGACAGTGTCTGTGCAAATTGGGACTGAGAAAGATGTTTCATTGGGAATATTTTAATAAAAATGAAGATTTAATTTTTTAAAATCTGGTGGAAGTGCATTCCACAGTCTACAAATGATCACATGGAATGGGTTATAGTAAAACTCAGTTTAATGTTTTGGACTTTGAAGATTACCCTTAATGATCATGGGTATTGTTAATTGGGACGAACAGTGAAATAAGATATTGTAATGTACGTTACTTTCAATAAAATTCAGAAGTGATAAAAGATGGAATTTTCTTGCAGCATAAAGAGCTTAAGCTAAGGTAATTGCTCATAGCAATCCCAAATGTGATTGGTTTTTAGTAAGTCCAAATTAATTGAATAGGTACATGTTTTTCTGTTGCAAGCTCATCTGATGGGGGCCTGCAATACACAATTTTTTTCAGAGAGAATAAGAAAGAAAAGATTTTAATCACTTAACCATAAGACCAGCCTTTTGAACTCCTCAAGAATCTCATGGTTGAAAACCATGAGATTAAATAAATGGTTAAATGTAAATGGTTTTGACAAGGTTTGCAATTAAAAATTTTACCATGGAAACAGAGGATTCTGATGACAATGTTTCTTGTAATTTTAGGTGAACTAATTATTTTTACCAAAGTAAAAATAAGGATTTGTTTTCAAAACTGCTAATGATGTCTCAATTTTTTCCATTCCTTCACCTAATGCTTTTTTCAAATGTCCTCTTTCAATGATGGAAATTTGCTGGTCAAAAGAAACAAGTGATACTCTAATCAATTCAATCCAAGGCTTAGTGCTCACAAAATTCAATTTTAATGGCATTTCATGCAAAGATTCTTATTCATATTTATAGAAAAACCCTAATTTATATAGAAAATTTGTATCAATGAAAAAATATAAGAGCATTTAAGTAAATGGAAATAAATAACACAGAGTAAATATAAACATTTTTATTAATACAATTTCATTTCATATAATTATAATTTCATGTTTATAATATTTTGTCAGATATAAAGAGGTAGGCAGTCAAAATGAGAATTGTGAAAGTGAATTCTGTTAGTAATGTAATACTGAGAACTTAAAATATTCTACAACATTGTCTATCATTACTGCCTTGATAATAGTCATGACAAACTGTTACCAAAGGCAGAAGTTGTTTCCGAAGTGCACATATGATAAGTGTTTAAATGCATGATTTATTTGTATAGTAAGGATAAGCATCCTCATTTATTATTCCAATGTCCTCATTTTCAGGATTAGAGAGTTGGTAGTCCTAGTTAAACCAGAATATTTACTATTTTTGAGAGAAAACAAAACAAGAACAATTTTTACAAGAATTTTTTCGAATTATTAATTTAAAATAAATTCCTTCTAGTGAAATAAATATATTTCCTTATAAAAATATTTGAGCTAATTTTTAGAGATGAATATTTTTTCTAAAAGTTTTGACTACTTAGTTACATGATCTCACAATACTTTCCATGTCATGCTTAGTAAAAAATATAATTAATTCAATTGAACTAATGTAAATTATATCAGATTTCTTTACCTTTTCAACTAAATGATTTTCAATAAGAAGATATACTCCATAAGATACACAATAGTAGGATAGAGAGAGTTCAACAGACATAATGCAAACACCAAATCATTGCATCCACATCAACAGAAACATGAAGAAAATACTATTCACCCCCTGCATTAGAGATTACATGTAATGCTACCTTAATTAATAGACATCTTAATTAATACAACAGATGTTGTAGAAAGCACACACCTAACAGCAAAGTAATGTATACTCTCAGTGGAGCAGCAATTAAGAAGCTAGAGATTGAGAAAAATGTTTAATATAGCTTTAATATCTTCAATGTAGCTGCTACACATTAGTGTATTAAAGCCAAAAATTTTAAACAGATAAGGTTGAATTCTGTAAAAGGAAATAAAGAAAAAAAAGATAAATTGAATTGCTTATCTAAACAATCATAATCTGAAGAAAGTAGAAAAGATAAATATAAATTATTAATGAGTAAGGCTCAAAAATACCAGAAGTAACTGAGTAAAAAACACATGTGTCTCTGAAAATTCCATAATAGCTGCTGTGGTTGAAGACAAAAACACAAAATATATACGTAGAAAATATAAATAGAAGCTGTTGGGTTGACCATAGAAAGTTAGGTTATGTGCCCAAAAGATTTAGGAAACAGAATATAATGACTGTTGTAGCAATCACTAGCTTCAAAAACAACACTTAGAATACAAGTTTAAAGTAAAAGTGGGTTAAAGAAAAGTATTAGACACCTTAAAAGCTTAGCCACCAAGAGCTAAATAGCATGATTTTAGAGCGAAGAAAACAATTAATAATCTAATAGGCCTAACTTAAGAATAATGTCAAGGCACCAAACAGAAATAAAACAAATTAGGAGCTCTAAAAATGGTGGTTGTAAAAATGCTGAAAAATAAAACAAAACAATTATTTTGAAATTTCACAAATCCACAGGTAAGCCAACACTAGAAAATGCATCCTTAGATCAGTACTACATTTATACTTATTAAAATGAGGTATTAATCTACCATTCAATTATACCCCTAAAGGTAATTCAGGTTAAGAACCAAAGTGGGATACTTTTTATTTATGATCACCTTATCATGATCAGCAAGGTTTTGCTCTTCAAAAAAACAAGTGACCTTGCTTTCGACCCTCATTCACTCGAAATGCACTTCAAATATATATCATAGTGGAGTAGTAGTATTGTTAAAAGTGCTTCAACTGCTTTGGTATTTTGCTCGTAGGCCCCCACAAGGAATCGAACCCGGGACCGCTTTCACCGAACGAGTTGCCCACTTGGCTATCTGGGCTCCATATCATAGTGGAACTTGGAATAAGTCACCTGAGATGCCTCTATCTTTTGTTGGGAACCTCAATGTTTACTTGCGGCCCATAAATCTATCAGGTAAAATAGCATAGGTTACAAATAAGGTTATAAGGAATATAAGGTTTTGAAACAACATGGAAATATACTTAGGTGTCCAAATGGCTCTCTCTCAATTTTAAGAGGTTTTTTTAAGTTTGGGTCCCGAACTAGCACCATGTATCTGTGGTAAGGTTATCAGCATTCCTTTCAGGGATTCATGGTAACTAATCTCTCCAAAGCTTGCAGAATGCAAGCAACTTTTGCTTGTGTGTGTAGATACTTGCGTGTGTATGTATATATACTATATATATATA
>KZ309189.1:575300-613175 GCA_000376725.2 Ladona fulva | reverse complement strand
CGCTTAATTACTTCAATTAAAACCCTTTCCTCCCCAACCATTTCTAGCACCTCTATGTTTGTTTTTCTATCCACCCAGCTCACCTTTTCCATTCTACGACACACCCACATCTCAAATGCTTCCAATCTTTTGATGTCCTTTTTTTGTAATGTCCATGTTTCACACCCATACAGCAAAACACTCCATATCAAGGATTTTACCTATCATTTCCTGATTCCTTTATTGAGCCCCTTTTGTCATTAATTACCTTTGCTTCATAAAAGCCACCTTAGCCAATGCTACTCTTTTTCGAACCTCATCGCCACACCTCCAATCCCAAGGTAGAACACTACCCTAGTATGAGAATTTGTCCACCTGCTCTAGTTTTTCCCCATCCACCCTGACCCTTAACTTAGCCTTCCTTCCCTTAGTGAATCTCATCACTTTAGTTTTACTTATGTTTATTTTCATTCCATATTCCCTTGCCTTATCGTTTAGTGCATTTACTAGTATTTGTAAACCCCTTTCGGAATCGCACACAATAGCTTTATCGTCCGCATACCTTACTGACTTCACCACTTCCCCGCCAACTTTCACTCCCTTCATTATTTCTTTCCAAGCTTCATTCACCATTTCCTCTGCATATATATTAAAAAGCGATCATGATAATGGGCAGCCTTGTCTTACCCCTCTCCCTAACTCTGCCCATTCCAACTTCCATGGCTAAGTTAGAAGATGAACACCTCCGAACAGTGGACTTGGTGAACAACTGAACTGAAACTTAAAAATGGGAAAGATGCGGTTGCAAGCTGTCGACAAGCAAGTAATCGCAAGGGTGCCACGATTTAAGCTAGCTAAATTCCAGTGTTATTTCAAACCTTATGGAAAGGGATATTTTGTTTTGGTTCTTCACATAGGTGCCTAAGGGATAACGCCCACTCGCTCTTCTAACCTGATTGTTTTCCAAACAATATTGCAATGTACGCACATCTTTTAAAGGTGTTGGTGTTGTTATGCCTTGCTAAAGATCAGATGATATATCAAAGAAAGTTAGATCACCAGCCATCATTCCTCAGTTATTCTAACTCAAGCTGTTTGATTTAAGTACAAATTTTGCACCAAACGTCTATCTCTCCAGTCCAACCCAATTATCTTTTAAAATTCCCATTAGTTTTGACCATTGGATTCTATTGAAAGCCTTTTCAAAATCGACAAAACATGTACATACATCCTTCTTAAATTCCAGGCTTCATTCTACTAGTACACTCATTGCATCCCTTGTTACTTTCCCTTTCTGAAAGCTGAACTAGTCTTCTTCAATTTGCCCCTTAATTTTTCCTTCAATTCTTCTATTTAATACCCTTAGAATAACCTTTGCCACGTGAGATATTAAACTGATTGTACGATAATCCTGACACTAAGAAGCATCATTCTTTTTCTGTAAAGGAATCAGGATTGTACTAGTGAAATCCTCTGGCCACTTCCCATCATCATAAATTTTTCTACATAGATTCTCTCTTACCCCTTTCTCCCAGGTTTTTAAGTAGCTCAACTGATATCTTGTCAATGCCAGCTGCCTTATTTCCTTTCATATTATGCAAGGCCCTATCAATTTCACTATCTAATATCCCAGGTCCAACATCATCATCCTCTACTTCTTGTTCACTTTCTAACATTATGTTTGTTGGCTTCATGTCCTTCCCATATAGTTTCTCAACATATTCATTCAACTTTTCTCTTATTCTGGCTGGATCTCATAGAATGTTACCATTATAATAATTTCTTGTGGTTATTCTGCTTCATGTTTTATTTCCCGTTAACTGTTTCACCTTTCTATACATTAGGTCAACCCTCCCACTTTTCTATTTCATTACTACTACCCTATACGATATTTTCCAATATGGTGTTGTCTTGAAACCCAAGTAATAGATATACAATAAGTTCCTAAGTTGTCACAAACTGTCAGTGGCATATAGCACCTAGTACAGTATATAACATTTTCTAATATTATATTGTCATGTAACAATATAGAGACCATTTAATACAAAGAGATTTGTAAGTCGCGGTGAACTGCCATTAGCGTATGGCAGGGGGTGATTTAATTACCTTGCCTAAATTTTTGTACATGGTATTTCTCTATAAGTTATCTTGAAACACAAGACTTGGATTTAAAATTTCAAGTCACCGCAAGCCGCCACTGGCATATGGCAGGATGTGTATTAATGCCTCACTTAATCTATCCTATATTAAGTTTGCAGTGTGCAGGCAAATTTTACTCGTGTCTGTGTGTATATATATATCATCATCAGCCATTATCAATCCGACATCGGATGTAGGCCTCCACAAGCGCTTTCCAATTCACTCTATTCTGAGCCTCTTGTTTCCATGTTACCCCTTAATATTGAATGATGTCTCTGTTCCATCCGTCCCTTGGTCTTCTTCTTAGTATCCAGTTCAGAACTGCTGATGTCCATCGGTTGTCATCTCTCCTCACAACATGGCCAGCCCACATCCACTTCAGTGATCTTACCTTATCTAAGATGTCTGTCACTCATGTCATCTACCTCATATAGGCATTTCATTTCCTGTCTCTTCTTGTGATTCTAAGCATACACCGTTCCATACTTCTTTGTGTAGTATAAAATCGCTGGGTTACTGGGTTTAACACCCATGCTCCACTTCCATATGTCAAAATTGGTAACCTGCATTGGTTTAAGACCTTTCTCTTCAGGACCATTGGCATTTTTGCCTTCAGAATATGGTTGTTCATTCCGAAAGCACTCCAGCCTAGTTTTATTCTTCGATTCACTTCATTGATCCTGTTTTTCTCTCCTGTCATAACCAGTTGTCCCAGGTAAATGTATTCTGAAGGGGTACCTCTTGTAGTAGGATTGGTACTTGTGCTGCAAAAGAATTATATATTACCTTAGTTTTCGATAAGTTTATCATGAGTCCTATTTTCTGCCCCGCCGTGTTCTCTTCTACCTTCACTGTTGGTTGCAAAGAGTACTAGATCATCTGCGAAACGCAGATGACTGATGTGCTCTCCATTTATCCGTAGGCCTCTTTCCTCCCAGTCTAAGGTTTTAAAGACTTCTTCCAGAACATCTGTAAAAAGAATTGGTGAAAGGCAGTCGCCTTGTCTCACTCCCTTCTCAATCCGGAAATCCTCTGTTTCTTCATGCAGTAGGACAGAGGCTGTGGCGTCCTTGTAGATGTTGCGTAAAAGTTGGATGTACTTAGCATCAATTTCTTTGTTTCCCCAGTGCTTGCAGTGTGGAGGAGGTACTTAGCAAGTCAAAGGCCTGGGCATAGTCCACGAAGCAAAGTACTACAGGCATCTCATATTCGTTCATTTTGCTGATAATTACTTGCAGCGTGTGGATGTGGTCTATAGTGCTGAATCCCTTGCGAAATCCAGCTTGTTCTCTTGGCTGAGCAGCTGCCAGGGACGTCTTCAGAAGTGCAGTTATTACTCTCATCAACGTTTTGTAAATAACAGGAAGGAGGCTGATGGAGCGGTAGTTCTTCAAATCTTCCTTGATTCTTTTTTTTTGGAAAAGGACAATCATTGTGTGATTCTAGTCCTTGGGAATTCTCCCTAGTCTAAAGCAATTAGTGAATAATTGTGTTAAAAGGGGAGAAATCTCTGTAACACCAAGTTTAAAATATTCTGCTACCATTTCATCTGCCTTTTCATTCAACATCTTCTTGATGGCCTCTGTTACTTCTTCTGGGAGAATTGAAGGGGAATTTTCTGAGTTTTGTGTTTCTTCTTGGTTTTCCTCTTCAACATTTTTGGTCTCTATGTGTAAGTTGGTGAAGTATTCTTCTACTGTCCTCAGTGCTGCTTGTCTATTGAAAGTTTTTGTGCCATCTTCTTTCTGGACAACCAAGATTTGTTTTTTCCCCATTGCTAGACATTGTCTAACCTTCTTCATGCTCTTGTTGTTCTCTTTAGCCTCTTGCACAATTTTTTCTTTAAAGTCCCTCATGTCTTCCTTCATTGCCACTCTGATAGATTTGAATAGCTCAACATATTTGAAATTTTCCTTTGGTATGTCTGACAAGGAGAGGCCACGAAATATTCTCCGCAGATTAGAACGAAATTTTTTTTTATATTAGAGGAGATAAAATATAGCAAAAGTGAAACGAGGTTCGTGCAAATGGGCCTTAGCTTTCAGTGATAATTAATTTTCTTTGAAAAATTTTCTGCCAGTTAAGCCCAGAGCAGAATGGGTTNTTATACAACAGCTACAAATTAATACGAGTAGCCCTCACGGAAAATGTGAGAACAGATTTTAGTAAAAAGGAAGAGTTACGGAAATGTATGTACGTATGCTGAAATGCATAACTATTTTAAATATATAATAAATAAAGGTCCCTTACTGAAACAGACGGGTAAACGATAGAAAATGCCTGGAAAATAACTTCTCGTGAACCATTCCATGCTCTAAAAACGACTGATGATTTTATAGAGAAATAGATCGTAATCAACAAGTAATAAGAAGAATATGTTTTTCGCATAAGTTTTTGGCGTTATTGGTTTCAGGATGCCAAAATCTCTTCGTTTCTACGCGGTGTTATAGTTTTCCACCGCTGGGGACGCCACGGAAGGCAGCGAGCGAGTGTAGAGTGCTGACTCCAACGAGAAAAACGTAAAACTAGAAGAGATTCACAATCGATGCGCTGGAGTCGCTGAAGAGAATCTCAACCAAGAATGTTGCTCTTCATTTCACTTGCTTATCGACGTGGGAGACGCAAATAGCTCTCGTGGATGATAGTAAATATTCGGTCGGCTTCGCAAAAAAGACTTCAAGACTGATGAATGTGGATTCGAATGATAAATGAGAACTGCTAGAATTTAAGAATTAAATATAACTCAGCGTTTCCACCCAACTTCCCTCCAAACGTCTGACGCGCGTTTCCGGAAGATGAGGCAGATGACTGCTAGACGGACCGCTCAGAAAAATCGGGGAAAATTATTCATGGTCAGGCAGATTCCAAAATTCATCTTGCCACGTAAAATTTTAATGGTTTGATCAGTAATTGATTGAAGTAGTTTTTTTACAACGTGGATAAAAAATGCGATTTTTATGATGATGTGTATATATATACCAACTGGAGCGAATGCACCACGCTGTTCGCGGATGAAAAGATGTAGCATGTCTTATTAGCATTTAGCCTTACTTCACATGGATATATCCCTTTCTCTGAAGCAAAAATAAATACCACCTAAGTACTAATAATAATAATATATACAAGAAAACATACTGAACCATTTGAGTTGACCATTGGGTCATTTAAGTTGATGTCCATTACATAACAGAAACACCTCCTTTAACTTTTCCTTTGGGTTCAAGGTGACATCATAGTTGATGATATGATGAGTTTTGGGAAGTTACTAAAAAATTATTAAATATCGACCCTATGCAAATCTCACAGAGCATTAAGTCATGAGCATCTCTGAGTTTACTGATAAGTCCATATATATATATGGTTCAATGCTTGAACAGTTTAATTTCTCCATAAGATTCTTATGGAGAAATTGAAGCTGGTTCTTAAAATACAAGGTACAAAACATTATCCAAATATTGAACGAGGTGTCATTACCGAGTCATTATCTATCACTGAAATTCAAAGAGAACAAAATATTCTGGAAAATTAAAAGGATTAATAGAAAAAAGAAATTCAGTCAGAAGACTGCTCTCTGGTGATTGGGCATTGAATGTACTTCTATCAGATTTCATGAGTAATATCTCAATTTAATTTACAAGGAGAATGAGCATTTCCATAAAATATTACTTTTTTATATATATGTTATGTGAATATTTTAGATTTAACAATTCAAATTTACATATGAACTACATTTTATTGACATAATTATTTGATTTAATAAAGATGGATAAGTCTGGAATCCCAAGAAAATAGATAAATATTGCCAAACTGAGCAAGACAGAATCAAAGGTATTAGTGCATGTTAGCAGAAATATATTTCTGAGTCTTTTAAAATAAACTGAGTTTAGGCAGGGAAATAGGGTCTCCCCAATTCTATTTAGTATGTACTATGGATTGAGGAAAGATGTTTTCACTTAGCATGGAAAACAGAAACAGAAAAATTAGGAATAAAGATAAATGACACAAAAACCAAGTACATGCATATCTCAAGACAACAAAATGAAAATATTGGCCCTGTACGAACAGATGGGCACAAATTTGAAAAAGTAGACAGTTTTAAATACTTAGGGGTAATTATATCAAATGATAACATAGAAGAAGCTGAGGTACAAAACAGATTAAATATAGCAAATAGATGTTTATATGCATGCAACTGAATCATATCTTCAAAATCTCAGTCACACAAAACAAAAACCTGATTCTACAAAACAATAATTTGTGCAGTGCTGCTCTACATGTCCGAGACGTGGAAACTAAATAAGGAGGAGAAAAAGTGTTTGAAAACAAGATATAACTTATATATGTGCAACGAGAAGAAGGCATAATAGAGAAATCAGAAACCTAAACAAGGGTGTAGACATAATAAGTGAAATTAATCAGAATCAGATGGGTTGGGTACATAATGAGAAAAGAGGAGGGTTGTGTGCTAAAGGTGTTTAAAGGAAATCCTGGTGGAAGGCGACCACGACAGAGACGGTGGAATCAAGTATGGAATATTGGTATATATGGCTCTGTGAGTAAGCATTTTATTTGATACCTTTCACTGGAAAGTTATAGCAACAATGAATTATTTATTTTCTGATCATGAAACTATTCGCATATCAAGAATATACATACATTTCAGGTTGGGTATGGAAAATTAGCACTAGTGCTAATTTTCCATACCCATAGAGTTACTATATGAACGAATTTAGAAGTTCAGCTGAACTTCTAAATTCGTAGGGGTAGTAGGATTGGTACTTGTGCTGCAAAAGAATTATATATTACCTTAGTTTTCGATAAGTTTATCATGAGTCCTATTTTCTGCCCCGCCGTGTTCTCTTCTACCTTCACTGTTGGTTGCAAAGAGTACTAGATCATCTGCGAAACGCAGATGACTGATGTGCTCTCCATTTATCCGTAGGCCTCTTTCCTCCCAGCCTAAGGTTTTAAAGACTTCTTCCAGAACATCTGTAAAAAGAATTGGTGAAAGGCAGTCGCCTTGTCTCACTCCCTTCTCAATCCGGAAATCCTCTGTTTCTTCATGCAGTAGGACAGAGGCTGTGGCGTCCTTGTAGATGTTGCGTAAAAGTTGGATGTACTTAGCATCAATTTCTTTGTTTCCCCAGTGCTTGCAGTGTGGAGGAGGTACTTAGCAAGTCAAAGGCCTGGGCATAGTCCACGAAGCAAAGTACTACAGGCATCTCATATTCGTTCATTTTGCTGATAATTACTTGCAGCGTGTGGATGTGGTCTATAGTGCTGAATCCCTTGCGAAATCCAGCTTGTTCTCTTGGCTGAGCAGCTGCCAGGGACGTCTTCAGAAGTGCAGTTATTACTCTCATCAACGTTTTGTAAATAACAGGAAGGAGGCTGATGGAGCGGTAGTTCTTCAAATCTTCCTTGATTCTTTTTTTTTGGAAAAGGACAATCATTGTGTGATTCTAGTCCTTGGGAATTCTCCCTAGTCTAAAGCAATTAGTGAATAATTGTGTTAAAAGGGGAGAAATCTCTGTAACACCAAGTTTAAAATATTCTGCTACCATTTCATCTGCCTTTTCATTCAACATCTTCTTGATGGCCTCTGTTACTTCTTCTGGGAGAATTGAAGGGGAATTTTCTGAGTTTTGTGTTTCTTCTTGGTTTTCCTCTTCAACATTTTTGGTCTCTATGTGTAAGTTGGTGAAGTATTCTTCTACTGTCCTCAGTGCTGCTTGTCTATTGAAAGTTTTTGTGCCATCTTCTTTCTGGACAACCAAGATTTGTTTTTTCCCCATTGCTAGACATTGTCTAACCTTCTTCATGCTCTTGTTGTTCTCTTTAGCCTCTTGCACAATTTTTTCTTTAAAGTCCCTCATGTCTTCCTTCATTGCCACTCTGATAGATTTGAATAGCTCAACATATTTGAAATTTTCCTTTGGTATGTCTGACAAGGAGAGGCCACGAAATATTCTCCGCAGATTAGAACGAAATTTTTTTTTATATTAGAGGAGATAAAATATAGCAAAAGTGAAACGAGGTTCGTGCAAATGGGCCTTAGCTTTCAGTGATAATTAATTTTCTTTGAAAAATTTTCTGCCAGTTAAGCCCAGAGCAGAATGGGTTGGTGTAGCGGTTAGTACACTAACCTACCACCCAGAGGACTGGGGTTCGAGTCCNTAATAATAGTAAAAACAAAACTCTTCTGTATGAAGTTTTTTTCAATGAATTGTAGTCGTGACAAGAATTTATGTAAATTTACGTTTAATATTGATCAAATAAAATAAAATATTGAATTGTGAACGGTGAACACCTAATTCTTTCTTTGTTCAAAGCGCTGATTTTAAGCGCAATAAATAAAAGCTGTCGAAGGAAACATAATGCATGTCACCTTACTGAAAGTCTTTAATTTATTAGCAAGCTACAGCTTTTTGGAGCTCATTTCAAAATGTTAATGTATTAACACAGCCGAGCTCTCTTTTTCCTTATATTATGGCTTTCCGGCCAAAGGATTTCACAAACTACCCACAAACATCCACCGCATTGGCGCTGACTTCAAATTTCTCCGAGATTATAAAATTCTAATTTCACCATCTCATTTTCCCTAGAACAAACAACCCGCTGGACCAAAATCTATCATCACTGCCAGAAAACATTGCTACATTGAAAACTAACAAAAATTTGACCCCGTTGGAATCAGTATAATGGGACTTTCACATGTATAGTATACATGAAATCACACTGCATAAAATATTTAAAAAGACAAGAAACTGTAAGAAAGTCTTCTCTCAAACAAAAACAGCTACCTAAGACTACTCCACTATCCAAAGATAATTTGAACAATGTTGTTTACTTATTTATTGCTAATTTTACAAGAAAAAAATCACATTCAAACATTTTATGAAAAGGCCTCTAATACACCCTTTTCTACGAAAAATCTCAAGAATTGATAGAATATTGAATCTCCGATGAAGTTCCAACCAAAAATGTTAATGAAACAAGTGGCGCGTGAGTTTCGACGATTTGAACGAAGAGTTACATTAAGGAATCAGTTCTATGCTTTGCGGCGAGGTTAAGACGTAGTTTCAGGATTGCACGAACTTATACACTCTTTTAATCCAATGGGTTATTTTTCCCATGTCACCATAATATTTCATGTCTGTACATACAACATACGTCTTTAATACATAACTTTATTTAATGCTTTGAGTATATTGGTAGTCTTACGCTCCGTCACTTACAAAGAAATCGCGCATCTTCCTTGAGAGGATTTAATAGATGCTTCCCATTCGGGACAATTTTGCGTCCACGCAAGTTCACTCCCGTTTAGTTGTGTCGACTGTTAGCTTAAATGGAACAGAGTTTGATTTCTATGCGCAGAAGTTGTATGTGTTAGAAGTATCTTTGGAAGCACGAGATCATCTAGGATATTATCGAGTTTCTTTTTCATTTTTTGATTCTAAAATCAGAACATAATGCGTTAAAACATTCTGATAGAGGATGTTGCGATAGTAAGGAAACTGCGATTCTTTCAGTGTTTATATTTACATTAGTACATACATACATAGCGTGCCGCCATATGGCGTATTGCAGGGGTTGAAAACACCGAACCACTTAATAAGCTAACTGACTGGTATTCCTAATGCTATCCGGAAAAAGAGACCAGTAATGACCAATAATGTTGTAATCTCGCCAAATCTCTTTGTCTTCTGGTCTCAAAAATCGCGCTCACTGAGTGCGGGAATCACGATATAGCGTATTCAGTCGTGCAAATTATATAGTACTCAAAAAGTTTTGGAATAACTTGTGCCTATACTCGGCTCCTATACATATTCTTAATAGATACTCAGTCGAGGCTTCTAATCATCTCTGATTCACTGCCATCCAGTGGCGCAGCCAGGATATATCTGTAAGGGGAGACAGTTGAGAGAACGGAAACAAGCCTACCTTACAGGGATCGGTATAATTTTTAGATTTAGATTTGTACCCTGCAAGCCGCCAGTGGCGTATGGCAGGGGGTGTGTTAAAACCTTACCTAATCTACTCTATTAGATTCTCTGATGCTATTGCGAAAGAACGACCAAAGTAACTATCTGTTTTAGCTATCAATTCCTTGTAACGCTTGGTCGTCGCCTTTCGAAGATCGCGCTCGCTGTTTACCGGAATGACAATATCCCTAACTTCATCTAAAGATTCTGGGCCGATGAATTTTTAGAAAAGCTTTCGTCGGTAATCAGATCTTTCCTGCAGTGAGTTCCACCCGAGTGATTTTATCGTACGGCCGTAACGATACTGTCGAGCCTGAAATCTCCACGGACAAAACGAGCTGCTCTACGTTGAACCTTCTCTAAATCTGAGACTAACCCTACTTCGTGTGGATTCCAGATAGCGCAGCAGTATTCAAGACTTGGTCGAATGAGGGAAAAGTACGCATTTTCTTTAACTCTAGATGGGCATCCTCTCAGGGTTCTACTTATCAATCATTGCATTCTAAGCTCCTTTCCTATAGAATCTCGATTACGTTCCTTGAACGATTAACTACTGCTGAGATTAACTCCTAGGTATTTATTGTGACGCACGAACTCTAAAGGATATCCTGAAATTTGGTATTGCTCGCTAATAACGTTAGTGGTACACGTGAAAGGCATAGCAAAGCACTTCTTCGCATTTAAATCAAGCTGCCAATCTTTGCACCATCTTGATATTACGCTTAAGTCGCTCTGAAGGATACTGCTATCATCTTCTGATACAATCTCTCTATATATCAGAGTATCATCAGCAAATAATCTAAATCTGCTCTTTATTATCCGAGCCCCTTCTTAGGAACTGGAGTGACGTTTGCTTTTTTCCACGACATTGGGACAATACCCTCATCCAATGATTTCTGGTAGAAGACGAGAAGAAAGGGTGCAAGCTCACTAGCTAACGTTTGTATGACAAGGGAGGGATTACTTTCGGGTCCTATTTTCCTATCGATCTGCCGCAATAACTATCCAATTTCAACAAGTGATACCTCAATGGGACTCATTTCCGAGTTAATGCGTGTAGTATAATTATTAACTTGGCCATTGTCTACAGTGAAAAATTTCTGATAATGCTGATTAAGTAAACTCGCTTTTTCTATCGATTTATTGATGGTAATTCCCTCTTCACATATTAGGCTATGAAGACTGACTTCCACGAGCCTCACGAACATACAACCAAAATTCTATGATCGCCACCTAGTGATTCCAACAAGGTTCTAGATCGATATTCCTGAAATTATTTTTGTGCTTCTTCCCTAACTAGCTTTCGCACTTCTCTATACTTTTGCTGTTCGAACTCTTGGTTTGCTCCACAAGCTTTAAGTGTCCTCAGTCGCGAGTGAATTAATCTTTTCTTCCTATGCAATGCTCGCAAGTTTGACCTCGTCCAACGTGGCTCCTTTCGCTCGCGCACATTCTTAGTCGGAACGTATTTAACTAAAACTTCTTTGATTGTGCGAAGAAACTCTATCCAGCCATCATCGACTGTGTTCGCACCCACAAAGAGACAGAAATCATCGCTGCGCTCGTTAATATAACTCTTGAACTCCGAAAATTTCGCTTTTCAACTTGCCTCGGTGGCTTAAGAGATTTTATCATAAATACCTTCATTTCTGCCATTATCACTTCATGGTCTGAAATACCGTCAACTACATTGAGACTATTAAGTGTCTAGTGTATTCCATACGGTAGGAGTAAAAGATACACTTATTCTAAACTCACCGTAGTCTCACCGCCAGTCCAATTTACATTGAAACTAGTTATTATTTGTGGATGAGATGTTGCTATAAATCAAGAATGCTGCCTCGACCCTCACGAGTCATCCGAGTCATCTTCGTATTTACTTGATCGAGACCATGCAACGAGAAAACATCGTAATAAAGATGCAGAATAAACACTTTTACCATTACCACAGAATTAATGTGGTAATGGTAAAAGTGTTTATTCTGCATCTTTATTATGGAGAACTACCACAAGGTTGAGCCAGACTTAGTTAATTTGAGAAAACATCGATTAATTTCTGCGATATTTTTTCTCTCTACTACTTTTCGCACATGTTACATTTTCCCAAGTTATACGAGAAATGAGATAAAGTTTATACGAGAAAGGTTAAAATCTCCTCCCACAACGATAATGGGATCTTTCGTTTTACTTCTAATTATCTGTAACTACTTGGATAGATCTTCTTTCATGCACACTACATCTTACAAGAGATGTTAAAATAATCACTTCAAAAAGATTAACTGGATAGAAAACGAGGAGATTTATACAGAAATGAAGCACGGTAGTTGATATTTCTGAGATTGGGGATCTAGATTGTGATAGCTTTCTAACAGAATTTAACCCTCTTTAGGGGGGTTTAACCCTGAAACCCACACCCTTTCGTTGCGTCCTCTGTAAAACGTCAGCTAAGACCACGCGTTGCCTTCTGCAGGTCAGAAACGACTTAATCCTCTGAATAATTTGATAGTCGATTGCGTAAGACTCGAGTTTCTATAATAACTTCGCGTGAGGCACTGTATCGAATGCTTTCCTAAAATCCAGGAGTATGGCGTCTGTCCTAAAGCCTTCGTCGGCTGTTCGCAATATATCGTGAATAAGTAATGCTAACTGACTATCACAAGTTCACTGAGTATCACAAGCGCCTTTTACGGAAACCATGTTGACTGCTCTTAATTGCGACATTATCGCTGTGAAAACGCATTGAATATAGCCATATTACGTGCTCTAGAATTTTGCAGAATATGGAAATTAGTGATTCACAATCGCCAACAGTAGCTTAAGCACCTTCACATCAGATCAAGAATGATTTTATGTGATACCATAGTGATACATTATGTAAACGTAGGTATAAGTTTTTACCTGCATGAGTTTAATGCTTAATTAGACATGGAAGTAGATTACAACTGGCATTTTTGGAATGGATATATGTAAATGAGGTACATATAAGAATTTTGAATGGGTTAAATATGAAGATTTCAATGATAACCCATGATTAAGACTCGGAAATGGTGGAGAAATCTTTGAATACCTTTGGAATAACATGGCATAATTGATCAGTTAGCAGAAATCTTAGGATACTTCCAAATAATGACAGAAATAGTGAAGAATTCTGTAATAAATCATCTTACCTCGAACAATTCCTAAAACACTTGGATAGCGAATGTTTGAGATGAAACTATTCCACTTAAAGAAATCACTCAAGAAATCTGGTCCACTGATCGCTTCAAACCTTTAATAATTTTTAAGACTTCGATACAATTGACGTGAAGTGGTAAACTCTGTCATATATGTGAAATCTAGTTTTCTAGGTGAAGGGAAATCAAATACATAAAAGAAAGAGAAAAGGTTTATATGAAGCGGAAATTAATGAATGACCTAAATGAATATCAGCGTTCTTTGCAGGATATTAGCGTCGCGGATGATGAGAAACCTAAGAGAAAATTTTAAATGTAACAAATGAACGAATTAAAAACAAATGATTATTTACAGGATACGCTCATGTCTACGCTAATATCATATTTTCTCTGCATTTAAGAGTCGCATTGAAGCGAGTGTTAATAACACAGATGTGGAGTTGCGCATTACCAGTTTAATGTTCCCGCCATATTCTATGCTACAATTTGCCCCCTGTTGTGGTTGTGCTACTCTATGGCATCTCCTTATCATAGAGTACGAAGGCCTGTCACTGGCTAAATAAGTTCCCACCGAAGGGTAAGAAGGAAAATGGCAGTCTCAACCGAATGAAGTCGCATTATTATTACTCCGCAGTACTGTGCACGATTTTTCGTATGTAGTTTTTGAGAGGGGATGAGGTGTTTAGGCAACATGGAGAAGGAGGAAGTTTTCAGCTGCACTGAGTCAAGAAAGAGAAGAGAGTAAATGCAAGTGCAGCTCTCTATTAGTTATTCAATTGTTTTCGATTTCGAAACAGATCTTTCGGAAATTGCCTTTCTTACCTTTGGGCAGATGACAGACATTGGTTGCTCGAATCATTTGTTCTTTTCTTCCATTAGTCTTCTATTTAAATGCCTCAACACCTTCGAAATGCAGGTTCGAAACTACGAAATGGATATCCACGTCTTTTCCAAATGTGCCTAATTGTGCTTTCTTTGATTGCGCTTTGAACCTCTTTTCGTTCCTAAGTTTGAAACGCAAATCCATTCGATTGCTTCGATTGTTCTTTTTCTCTGAAAAATGAAATTCTTATTTTTAAAATTCACTGATCAAGTGATGAAGCGCTTTTCTCTACAGTTTCTTCCATTTAGCTTTTGTTTTACTAAAATTAAGAATGTTAAGACTGATTTTCTTTTCTATATTCTTTTCTTTATTTTCTATCTTCTATATTTTTCGTACCGGAGTACGAAAAATATAGAAGATACATAATAGCTAATGCTCTATTTGTAGTTTTGAAAAAAGAACGCCAAAATAGCGAAAGAGCACGTTTTCTTATTAAGAAGACTTTTAGCTAACATAACATCATGAAATTCTTAATGACTTCCTCTCAGTTCGTTTGTGGGGCTCCAATATATGAAGCAGATTTCGTCATCTGTCCTTTGCTCTGTTTTCTTAATTGGATTAAACGAAATTGCGTAGTCTCTGAGCATTAGAATCGAGGCTCACATTAAATTGATCACAGATTTTATTTAAGTTATGCTCCATGATAACGGGTCGAATACTGTCACCTTATTGCAATCCTTACAAATTGAAACACTGTTGTTTGACATTGTCTCAAACGCTGCAATATTTGTCCTATAAAAAAATGTAAAGTAGATTAAGTTAGGTAGTTTTAAGTTAAGTGGTTTTAGCTGAGATAGTTTCACAGCATAAAGTGGGGATTGGAATGGAGATAACTCCACGGAAAAAGAATAAAAATGTAGAAAAGGACGGAAAGAAAGGGAAGATAGTTGATGTCAATTTTCCTTATGCTCTGTTTCGAGTTCCAAGAAATCTTTTCAATTACACGGATCTCATTCCACTTCCCAATTCATTCGTCCCTTCGTTACACTCACTCATACACCAAATAGCAACATCAGAAGGAAAAGTGCCCCTTTCATAAATTCCTTACATTCACTCATAATCCACCCATTAATGACTCTATCCCGTATTTTTTCTCAACTAATCCATTCCACAGCATTCTCTTCACTCTTCTGAAACACCCTGTGATATGCTTCTTCTACAGCTCCTTCAGCAATTCTTCTCGTTTAACAGTTATTAAGAAAACATTCATTTTCCTCTCGGAAAAGAAGATGCTGAAAGACTCTCCCAATTCCTCAGCGGTCGATAAGACTCCATCCCACATCTCTCACTTCCGATCTTTATGAAATATATTCCATTCACCAAAATAGAGTCGCAGGATAGCGCTGCGATCGGGTCGAAGTTCAAAGTATTGCCTGCAAAATTGAAGTGAAAGTCGGCAAAGAACGCCGGGAAAGTCGTGAACAAACCCCAGTGTTTCCTATGAAATTGAGGCAATGTCACGCACTCTCTTGAGTACCATTTGAAGTGCTAATAGGTGGTTTTTTGTGTAAAAAAACGACGATGGAAAACAAAGCAAACGTCGCACAGTGGGCTAGAATAGAAAAAAGCTGGCAAAGACGCCAAAAATGTTTTTTTGTGGTAATGGACTTTATACTTCGCATAGTATTCTGAAAAGATCGAATTTTGTGAATCCGTGCTTAATTCTCCGTTATTTTGACGCGTCTAAAAGATACAGCGTCTTAAAGGTACAGGATCTTCAGGATATACCTACAGGTATAACTTCATCAAATTGGCCAATTTTCAAAGAAAAGGATATTCTCGGTTTTTTCGGAAAAACTTTCAAGTTTGCGGCGATGTAGAAGTTGTTGAAGGAAAATGGTGGAAAAATCGATTATGTAGTATTTTAGTATGATTCCTGATCTTTTGGTTTTTGGACCTCTACTCATTTTACGTAATAAAATGGCGGACACCTTTTCAGGCTAATTTTTGAATAAAGTAATGAAAACAACTACGAAAACAGCAAAGAAATATTAAGTCTCTTATATCGCGTCAATGTATAATTTTTTGGTTTATGAGTATAAAAACTGAATAAACTCTTTCGATTCACGAGCTGCCCTCGATTGCGCGGCAGAAAGATCCCGCTGAGCGCCATAGTCACCCCGAATTCAGTCGCGTTGCCCATTCGGCAGTATTCTATCAAATTTGTTTTAGCCATTTTCATACTATACTCATGCTATTCCTCCAGCTCTGCCAACAACCTCCTGTAGTGCAACCAGCTCCTTTGTGCTGAAGGAAGGAGAAGAAGGTCGATTGTCTCGAGACTGTAGAAATAGTGGCGGCAATCTCTGATATCTGATCACCAACCCCACTCCCCTCCTTACCTTACCTTCAAAACTTGCTGCTAGAGCATTAATTTTCATTGATCCCACTCTTGGCCAGCTTTATTCAATTTTAGCACACTGTGCTACGGTAAAAATCGTGTTAGAAACAAAATAAATTTTGGAAATTGAGAAAACCTTTTCGCCTTTAGAATGAGTCGTGATATGAAAATGTGAGTATTGGCCTATAGGTAGACCTTTTCGGCGATGGCATTTCCGTCACTTCTTACACGAATGCCCGAATTATTCAGTAAGCAAATCTCGGAAGTGAAAACAGAAAGTAGCATCGATTATATCGCTGTGCGAATCAATTCGTTTTCTCATTTAGAATTGGATGATTGCAACCCAAGCGCGAGCTAATGGTTTCTCCTGCAGCCGAGGCATTCCTATGGCCCCCCACCCCTTCTCCAGTGGCCGCCGTCATTCATTTCACTCACTCCAACGAACAAATATAATGAAAAGAAAATCCTATGGTAAATTCTACGTGAATTCAACTTTGAAATTGTTTTTACCAAATCAAACGGTGTAGGGATGAGCTAAGTGGAGCATACAAACTTAATTGTTCAGTGTGTGAAGCTTTCTACATGGGTCAAACAGTTCGCAAGTTCCAAACCAGACTCAGAGAACACATCTTGTGTTACAACAATTAGGGAAATATGTAATCCCACTTCAGCTAATTATTCAAAATCTTGCGGACATGTAAATGATTTCCAAATGGAATTTCTCCACTTCGAAAACAAAGGTTGTTTTGCTTTCTATGATTGAAGAAATAGAGATTAAGAAAGAAAGGGCTTTTAAGGTATTCTAGGCAATTTATTAAGGTTAGATTGAGACTGGAAAGTCTCTTCCTCCATCGAACCTGTCGTCATATATATAAGCAAATAAAATTTTAAATAGAAATAGAGAGGAAAACTTTAGAAGGATTTGTGGAAGTAAAAAACTAAGTAATGTCTTAGGAAAAAATATATCCATAACAGGAAGACACCCCCTGAAAATGGAGGTGTGAAAAAAAGCCTGGCAAACCTACTGATGGTACAAACTAAAAGTTGCGAAGGAAAATGTGTACATAGAAATCATTTGAGCAGTACTGTAACAAAATCAATCAATAGAAAAATTACATAAAACGCTAGCAATAACTGTATTAATTACAACAGATCACATTTAGTAAGAGAAAACGATAAAGAAGATTCCAAGATTGTCAACGAATATCTGCTGCTTATGTCTTCTTCCCCGCTACTGCATACTGATTAGTTAATTTTCAACCGTTAATGACTTATACTTTTTAATCCCTATTGTTTTCCTCTACAGTCTTTCTACCTTCTTCCTCTTTGACGATTAAACCAACTACAAGTGCTGAATATTGTTTAATTAAGAAACATTTATGTCTTACTTTATAACTCCTTTTATTTCCTAACCCTCTCCCTTTCTTCATTAATGTTCAGCGACATTATACATGACACGTTCTTTACAACGAAGGTGCGTTGAAACGAGGAAAAGCCAGCAAGAGAAGAGGTGAAAGTGGCCTACAATAAAATTAGATGGAGGAAAGGTGTTTCACGTGACCCGAGGAGAAACAGAAAGACATAAACAAGACCTGGGTTCAAGTCCCAGTCAAGCCGCAATTACTAACTTTTGCTTCTTCTTGAGAAGTTATTGAGTTTTAAATGAGAAAGGCTTACCTCGAAAAGAGATCCATGAATAATTATATCAGAAAGAAATTATGATACGATAATAATTATTGCCCTTGTTGGCTAATAATATACTATGATATATGTATATATTCCATACGGAAAGGATATTTTCAATTTTCTTGTATTGGCCATTTCTAGAAGAACCAAAATTACACTTAATTAAGTGAAAATGAGAAATTTCTAATCCCCCAAACAAAGTGAATAAATCAAATTTAAATGGGGGCAGGTTAATACCATCATAAATACAACAGAAGAATAATTTTCGTAAATAAAAATTATTTTTGGTAATGAATGGATTGATTTCATGGAAAAATTATTATACATAAATAATGTTTTTGGGAAAATCAGGAAAACTCTGCCATTCGTCGAAAGAGTTCATCACAAACTTATATACATAATTAAGAAGAATACTTCGGGAAAGTACTGTATCAAACCATGTGTAACTGTATTTTGGATGCTCTTTTGTAAACGTGTTGTGAAAGCAGAGAAATGAAACCTTTTTAACATTAGTGTTAAACATTCTTACCTTAGACGTGGATCCGTTTGATAGTTACACCTGCTCTATTTCCAGCCATCGCAGACAAATTAGGATTGGGCTTTAAATCACTCAAAATGATAGAAAGTAAATTGATGAGGGCCAAAGCGTACAGTAAATGATACCCAATGAAATCCGACACTCACCAGAATTTCCTAAAATAATAAATTTCACGAATGCGCCATTGTCTTTGTGAAATATTCGCTGCGAATTAAACCAAATAGGAGTAGAAGCAAAATACTTTCGCTTGATTTAAAATTTCAACAACACAGTATAGAAATCGATTAGTTTCGACAGTCATCTTCGGGGCTATATTTTTATACGCTGCACCTTCTTATCTTTATGTAAACCTCCTCAAACCAGCAGATAACAAGTCGAAAGTACTCACCGATGCATTTCTACACTGCGTTGTGGAAATTATTGATATTATACTTAATCTGAGCAATATACGTAAAATATAAAAGTAAAAATCTAGAGGACAAGCCGTTTGGCAATCCGTTATATTTAATCTTCAACGGAATAAATCTCCAGCGATCATAATAATAGCGCCCAAAAGAATTTGAAGAACATTGGATGGATTTAGTGGTGAATTCGTACATTAATCTCAAAATCAAAAGTATAGAATGATGGCGAAATTAAAAAAATCGAACACTCCCTGGTCTTGATGAAATTTCGGCTGCAATGCGACACAATGTTATTGCGTCGCTGCTTTTAATTTGTAAACGAAGTAACAGAAGAGATCACCGATAGATTAACGTTCAAATGAGAATGAAGCACTATTTCTTCGAAATTAGTTTATTACATGTTTGGAAGAAAGATCGCTTTAATGGGGCAGACAAAGTGCTTATTTCTCACCGTCTCCTCTGCTTATTTTCGCAAATTCTTAAGCGACGATTGCAAAAGGAAGCCGAAAGTCATGTCGTATGCCAGCTACAGGTTTCCGATCATTGATTCAATTCCGATCAAATGGATTTTTTGCTGTCCCTCGAAACATTATATGAAGTAGATGATTTGCAAAGAATCAAGAGTTTACGTAAGTGTTCTACCTTTCGGTAGGTCCATGTGCCCTAATATTCCCCATTCATAGCCTTGAATCAAGAGTATATTAGATTAATTAAATAAAAATTAGGGTAAATCGACAACTCTTTCGATTCCTTTTTTAAGCAATCTATGTTTGCGTTCTCCGTGTGTACCAGTGTGTGTCATATACAAATCAAATGATGGAAACATCTCTTACATGCTTCGCGGGTAGTCTTTGTTAAACTTTGTTAAACACTTTCCTATCTTATGGAACCGAGTCTTTGTGATTTTCCTTCCACATTGTGGATTGCCATCGCTGATTTTTGGCTGCCGTACTCTTCATTTAAAACAACATTTTGCGGTGCTCTCGGATTTAATGTATACAGTAGTACCTCGACTTACGAATCGCTGAACATACGAGCTTTTCTACATATGTGTTGACTTTTTCGTCCTCCATTATGAAGATACGGACTTAATTTCGACAAACGAAATGTGGTGCTCTCATAACCCCGACTACTACTGAATGTAATCAGAGGCCTAAGAAGATAGCGACCGGAAAAAGCCACTAAAACAAATGACGTGAAAATATCACTGGAGTGAATTAAGAGAGAAAGTGGCTTCCAAACCAAGACGTCGTATGTAGAGCCACTAATATTTTTGAATAAAATGTCATCAATCACTTTAAAAGACAAAGCGACAGACTCAGTCAACCCTGGACAGTTTCCTCAAAACTTATCCACCGAAGGCAGAAAGGGAATCATCATAGAATTTATAAATATATGTATTTTAATGATTCTTTTTAAACAGTGTAAAATTAAAAATATGACGAATAAAAATAATTGTATTATTGTTTGCAAAAGGGTTTCTTTTTTATTTCCAAGACAGAACGGAATAATTAATTTACCATCAGATACAAAAGAACTTTTTGAGATACGAACTCCGGTCTGCAACGAATTAAATTCGTTATTCGAGGTACCACTGTATATAGTTCGACCGACTATGTATGTATGTGTGTGTGTGTGTGTGAGTGTGTGAGTGTGTGTGTATGTGTGTGTATATATATATACATAGCTCGATCCCAGAAGCGGTTGCTTGCACGAACTATTTAAACAAAAGCAATCGTATAATGCAGTTTGTGCGCTGCAGAGTGCATACAAGAAAGGTCACTACTTCGAATGAAATTTCTGTGGATTGAATGAAGTACCATCTGAATATTTATATAATACGGGGAAATCTTTATTATAGGCAACAATGTCCTCTCAATTGGGATGTCTTCGTTCTCTTAAGTTGCCTCTCACAGACCTCATCATCGCATTTTTCCAGAATTGCTCTTTATTGTCAACTATTAACAAACACACATCGGGACTAGTGCACACTCCGGCATTTTTAAATTTAGGCGACGACACAAAATCATGCCGCCTAAAAAAATCATTACTTATTACTCGTAATTTTTCGTATATACTTTGTTTTCTTTCCAAATTATCATAAATGTCTCTTTACACCTCTTCTCAACTTTCTTCATCGGCGTTCACCCCAATCCTCTTCACAGTCTTTCCCCAGCCCAGCTATTCACCCAGATTTGCAAACACTCACCATTCAATGCTTTGCTGACGTCACACACAAAAACTCACACGTGCATATCCACGCATGCGCAGGGCGTTTAAAAAGTTCCCGGAACATGCTGACATTCGTCCACAATAAGGCATTGTTACGTACCGCTGACGCGCGCCCGAATTCGTCAGTACTTTTCATTATTATAAACAACAGTTTACTCAACAATATTGTACTTGCAACAATACTGCGCGACAGTATCACTCGGTATTATTGTGTTTGAAACTAATCCAGGCGCGGCTTAATTCCGGGATCTTTTTCTAACGCCCCTCGTTTACACATGTTTTTTATACAAACATGCGTGTGGGCGTCCGAATACACCGAAAACCGTGTACATGTGTTTGTGTATGTTCTCATGCCCCAGAAAAATAATTATTCACGGATTTCTACGTGAGTAATTAATTTGCTTAGCAATTTTTGTCTTATTTGTGTACGGCAGGACCTCCCAAGATCCTGTTTTAATCCGTTTAATGGAGAGTGTTTTTTCTGAAACTTCTTTGCAACGGAAGGTACTCGATCATAAGAGAATACTTATAACAATAGTTTTATTCTTTTGTCTCAAAGTAAGAGAAATCACACATAAATGTGGTAATCAGAGTGCGAAATCAAAATATTTTTGCGTGAGAGATTCTTTTCCGATGCAGAAAAGAGAAAGCAATCGACTCTTTCAACGCACACACGTGCGCTTGGGATTCCCTTTTTCCAATTATTTTCAAATCCGACGATAAATGTTCGAGTAAACCTGTTTCGGCAGCAATCGGTGGACCAAACACCACGTCAATCTTAAGAAGCAATTGCAGAGCGCCGACACTAACATCCCCTAGCGGCGAACCAACCGAACTACACTGATAACGACGCCGGCGAAACTTTGGTGTTGTCACGAAGAAAGCGATGTCGGCCAGTAATTTACTCAGTTATTGTAATTTACTAAGTAATTTACTAAGATCAATGAAATGTTTTGAGAATTCTACCCGATAGATATATGTGCAAATAGGAGAAGTGTGACGGTCTTTAGCGCGGATGAACACCTGCTCCTTCCGATCTATTTTCAGAAATTAATCCTGTGCACATAAGCCTATTGAAGAAGAAAAGGCCACTTTGTTACGCCTAAAACTTAATATTGCTCATCGAAAATCAACGCTTCGTTTAATCGATCCACCGGATTTCAAACTACTCGATATTCTTAATTTTAGTTTTTTTTTCTTCTGAGTTATATATAGGCCAACTATTAACAGCTCTAATTCGACGCGTCAAAAGAACGAAAAATATTTCACTAAGCGCCTAAACTATTTACAAATTTGCCACTATAGTCCTTACGAGTGCCATTATTTGGTGTTGAACTATTAACTTGATTACCATTTTTCGTCTTTAGGAATTTTTAATTTGTACAAATTACGTCTACTTTTGCAACTACGAATAGAAAAACAGGGTATTTCCTCGTAAGCTAAGTCACAGCCTAAGACCTAGTTGAACACTCTTAACAATCGGCTTTGAATTTATGTAAAAAACGGCAATTCACCATGAGGAGGAGCCTTCTTTGTGATACAAAACTAAACTTGCCCTTCCATTCGACTTCCCTCACTTTTTCATCCTCTGAAAATAACAGTTTTGTAAAAGGCATTCCTCTGTCTTAAATGCGCTCTCCATCCTTTTTAAAAGCTTACCTTCTTCAATTTATATCAAAAATAATGAATATACGTAGAGAATCTCGTCATTGAAATTCTTATCGATCCAACCTCAGTCGCTAGCATTTGATTTGACGGATTTGATTAGCATTGGGTCTCAACTAAACAAATGAATTTCAATTCCACTGCAGCTCCTTCCAACCACTGCGAACGTTCGCTCACACCTGATATTTAAAGTTTCCGTTCATGAAAGAGAAAACGATTTTCTCAGAGATAATTTGCTATAGGGTTACTATAATCGCCTTGCTTCTCCAATACGTGGGGCCGTTTTGGGGGACGTAAACGTTATTGAAGCCGTTGTACGTCGAATGCGAAGAAAATCTCTTCCCAAAGGAGGGGAAATGAGTTTTGCTCGGCCAAAAATGATTAAAAGATCGAGGGTTTCCTAATCGGCAAAAGCACCCGATCCTGTGAAGGACCGAGACTGGGTTTCTCGATGTTTGACCGACAGTTTGCTTGGTCGACAGCCTCACTTCCCCGATCCACCCAATCTCGTCGGTGGAACCGCTTTACCCACACCGCAGTAACCTTATTTACGGACAGATTGAGACTTGAATTCTGAATTAGATACCGTTATGGCTCAATGAAGTGCAATCCCCAGTCAAACCGCACTTCTTGGAATTCAATAACAATTTGAATCAGATTCTGAAAAACTATCCTGCTTTGAGTCTAAAAACGGCAATTTAGTTCTCGCGTTAATGTGTGAGTAAGAACTAATTGTTTACTCAACAGCAGGAAGAATTTGCTCACCTTAAAATTTACTCTTACCATTAAATTTACTACTTACTTAAAATTTCCATCCTGAAAAATTGCTGTTTTTCGAAGCATAATTTCGAAAGAAGTGTCAACTGCTTTTGTTATAATTATGATTTATAATTAACTAACGCCCAGAGATGTCACGTAAGACTTGTTTACTGCTTTATTTTTCCAAAAGGTCTCATTAGATGTCGAGCATTGTCGGAAAAATGAGTTCTCAGCGAAGTGAGCGATGCCGATCGAGTGAGTTGTCGGTGAAAGTGACGACGGCTGTATTAAACACAGTGTCTGTCGGTCAAATGGGTGTTCCCTTCGTCGGAGGAAAAGCAAACGATGGGTGAAAGTTGGATGTGAAGATATAAGGTTAATATGAAAGTTAAACGCAAAACATTAACACTTTCGCTTTCTCATGAAGACGTTCGCTTCAATTCCAAGCGAATTCAGTCATTTCTGGAGAAAGAGCGAATGCAACTGATTCTACTGAGTGTCATGTGAAGATCATTTGAGATACAAACCCCTCAGTTGCATCGTGAGATAAAGCTACGGATGCTGCAATAATCAAGATCAACTGTGGATGGCTAAGAGACAATAGGCGTTTCAGCATTGCATAGCATTGGTAGGATGTGTACGGAGAGCCTTAATGCGCATGCGTCAAACTTAGCGTCACCTTTATCTTGCTCTCGAGCATATATGTTGTTGTAAGTATAACGGAGCCAGAGTTGGACAATTTTAAATGCAACAGTTAGTGAAGCTATGGTCTTGCTCCCCGTTTGCTCGAAACCAAACATATTTTGCTGAAAAGTATGAAAATCAACCACAAATATGGCTTATTGACAAGATTAAATCAATGCCGGGATAAAGAAAATAACATATAATTAATTGCTTATTTTCTCTGCCAAATTTGCGTCTGTAACAACATTTAAAATTTGGATTTTCATCGTTGGAGATCGGATTGGCAAATGCAATAAAATGTGGAGGAGTGACGTCACAATTAAACGTGATTAAAAGCAAGTTGAGTCAATCCGAACCATTCCGTGGACAACTTCTCGTGATAACGAAGAGAAACACTCGAGGAATTCCTCGTCTTATGGGAACATGAGAAACAGTAAACGGAGAAAGAAACTTGGAGCTAATATAGGACTTCTGCAATTAACGGAGTCTGTCTCTACCACCATTAGCATCGCATTCATAAAGTTCAATGCTAACAACGAAGAAGGATTTTAATCTTTAATAACGTATTATCAACTTAATAATCCGATCAGATAAACAATTAAAATTGACATTCATTCACTTTTATGATTTTCGTATAAAAGTGTCCACGAAAAATTCTTGAAATCTTTCTATTAAATAGATAGAATAGAATAGAGATAATTACAAGGAAGGAAGTGAATACACAAAGGAATTTTTGCGCCCCCATCACGATTATTCCCAATTCTGCTGCTTCGAGGAATTTTGATTCCTTTCAAGATACTTAGTTTTAAAGAAGGAATTAAACAATTGAATGTCATCAGTTAAACGCCCTTAGTTCTAAAACAAGAGATTTAAAAACTGAAGAAAATCAACAAATAGTACCAAAGTTACTATTTAAGAGAAAGAACACATCGTAATTTCAACAGCGGATTTTTTTTGACTAGTTTCGTAAACCTCAAGTGGAGACTTGTCAATAAACATCTGCTGTGGAAACTACGAAGTATCCTTTCTTTAAGGTGTGTGTGGAGTCAGGTTTGATCATTTGTGGGTCACTGTATTGCATCGACAGCGACATGTGCTTTGCCTGATTCATTCAAAATCCCTTTCAATTTATTTTCAACCGTAATTTGTCTACAAATTGATAATATACAAATGATTGGTTCGACAACGCAGCTCCTGCGCATTTGTGAAAATATTCAGACGCTCTGTACTACTGAGTAATATAAATAGCAAAGCGAGTTGATTTTAAGAGCTATGTGTGGAATATTTAGGGAGCTGTAACAAGTGTGAGAAATTCAGGAGAATAATCTGTGGATTAGATAATCGAATGTGAGTTCCTTCGCTCAACTGAAGCGCAGAAAATCGGCGGAATTGTGACCTCTTGACACAGCGGATGCGCAGGCGCGAGGCGGAATCGATGCACCGAGCGAAAGCTTAAATAGGTCATCCTCAGGACCCGTTTGGCAGCCAAAATGGAGGACAAACACAGAAAGGTTATCATTCTATTTTACTCAGAAAGGATGAGGACGGAAGCTGTGAGATTAGATGAGAAAGGGCAGCAGAAAGTAAAGCGAAGAATGTGGAAAGAAAATAGAAGAGAAGCAAAACCCAGGCGAGAACAGGGCCGGCTATTGCGGGAAGGTGGACCAATCAGTGGGCGTCAACAGTTAAACATCGGGGTAAATTATTAATAGAGATCGCGTCAATTTCTTCTCAAAATATGACTACTTACACCCCGGAGAGCAGACACTATTTCGCTAAAAGTTATCGCCGAAAAGTAGTCAACATCTTTCAGTCGCTAAAGGGAGAAAATACCAGCTCACATATTATATGAATGACATGCGTGTTTTGAATCTCACCGAACCGAACTTATGGCTATCTTGATATGGTTATAAGTCAGGTCTGTTATACTACGAGTCTGTAGGGAAGAGTTACGAGATGAAACACAAATCTGTGTCCAAAGTGAGTATAAAGACAGGTTCGTTGAGTCGGAAATCGTGAAAGATAAAAGATTAAAATGGTGAGTACATGGAAGTGGAGGGAGTATGCTGAGATTCGCACAAGACCAGCGGCGAAATGAAAGAAAGAGAAGTGATGAATACAGCGCCACAATACGGCTAAGGGTCGGACGTGAAAGGGCTACGAAAGGAGGCACCGAGGAAGTGGAGGAATTCTCAGAAGAGGTAACAATCCGAAAGACTTGCAACTTATTTGTTGTTTAGGATATAATGTTTAGAGATTTTGGACGTGGTTTTCGTCGGTAAATTTTCATTTTACAGGTTTCCAATAAAATGATAATACACTGCAACGTAGCGAGGATGTATTTGAAAGGTCGCTCGAAATAGAAAAGGAGAAAATGGTGCCGATTCGAGGGGCGAAAAGATGGAGACGAAAGCAGTCAATTCTTGGAAAGATCTTTGAAGAGGACGGCGGTTTGTAGTGAAGACCAATGAATATTGGACAAAATCAGACCTCGAAGTTAGGAATGTCGACGTATATATTTAAAGGAAAGAAGGCGTCCGAGGGCGGTCTGCAATCCGTCACTGAGGGACATTGGCTTACGAAAGTCAATCCTTATTCAGCGTCTGAGCCAGCATTTCTCTTTGTACAGGATACTTAAAAGAACAATGAATTGTAAATTCTCGTTTTTAAATTAAGAAATTGAGAGACGGAATAGATTTTTAGCTCGCATCTCCAAAAGCATGCAGTTTCATTAAAAATATTAGTGAGTGAAAACGTTACAGAGGTGGGGAAATTAAAGAGGGGTGTACTTTTTCGCTAAATACTGAAGAATATTGAATGAGACTGCAAATGAAAATGGCGACCACAGACGACGGATTCAACGCTGGTTAGGTCAATTGGTTGCAACGGATATTAGGAGAAAAAAGAATACGTTAGAAGGAAAGAATCGTAACTCTTTTTTGTGGAAAATATTCGGGTGAACTGAAAAATGGAAACTGTCACATCCAATCATTCTGTGTAAATGCTCAGTCGTTTTCTCATCATTGCAACGCTAGATATGTCCGGAAATCGTTCATAATTAATTAGTTTACCTGGTGTGTTAAAAATAATATAACACCGAAAATGCTCGACGATGGAGTTCGGGGAATATGGGATGATAAGATATTAGATGGTTGGTTGTGATAATTAATAAGTTCTGAGAATGTGCGTTAGCGGAAGATGGACTATGCGCCGTATTATGACCGATTGGTAAGAGAAAGTTTTTTAAAAGCTCATTCTTTCCTCGAACGGTCCGTAAAAGTTTTGAACATTAAATATCGGTCGTTTTTTCGGTCTTTACACCCACTTTGGAAGCACGCAATTTTGATATAATTAAGAATTTCATCGCTGAATATCTCAAAAACTTTGTCAATTACAACTTGTTTTACCATTCCGCTGTTGACGGTCGCACCTCACTTGCTTATCCGGCCCTGGGCGTGTGGAGTCGGCGAAGCAGCGGCCGATGTATTTTTGGAAAGTCTCACGCAGTTCCGTGTTGCGCCAAAAATGAAGAGGGAAAGTTGACGAGAAGTTAGCCAAGTTAATGTACAAAAAGGTTTAAGAAGAATTACAAGCATGCAAATCTTTTTAAAGTTAATCGCGTCAATCGACACCTTTTCCTTACGTAAATGAAGCCGTTGTTTTGTTTATTTCTGTTGCAAAAGAGTTGTTTACGAGATCTTCGAAGGAGCACTTACTTTGCTTTAGGTGTAAACTGTCGAATAAATCTGAAACGATCGACATTGAAAGGAAAATATTTGAAATTCCGAAAAACGGAGAGGAGCAGCGGAAGAAAGACGCGGAGGAGAGAATAAACCAAAGGAAAAGGAGACACTGTGAGGAACGAGGAGAAAGGAAATATAATTGCGAGTTCGGCAAAGAGACAGCAATAGAATAAAGAAGATTAAAAGGGAAACTGAGAGTTCGGAAAAAGTTCCTCGAGTATTTCCTTCGGCACACTTTAGTCTTCTTTTTGGAACGTCAGTGACGTGTGACTGCGGAAAAGACCTGTGAAATGCCTCAAGTAGATCGTATTCTACATGAGAGCTTTCCTCAAAAAAGTAGAACGGAGAGGCAAATAAAATAGATGAGGAGACAAAGAAGAGAAGTAATAAAACAAAGAAACAGAATGCTAAATGCGAGAGAAGGGAAATATGTAAATGAGCAGCGAAGAAACCAGGGACAGATGACTTAAAATTGTTAGTTGTGCTAAATGAGCACAGCTTGAATGCGCGGTTTCTTTATATGTCGAGTGACGAATCCCATGGATCTGTTAGGTAATCTGCCGAAAGATGCTGATTTTACCAGCCAACAATTATAATGCAATGCATGCATAGAAGAGAAGGAAATGGCGTCCTCCCTTAGAAAACGAAGATGAATATTGTTTGTCGTGAGTGGAAAGGAAACGATGCGAGAGTAATACTGCTTCGGCAGTGATAATTGACCATCAATTTGAGGGAAAACATAAAATGGGGTAATTTGACAATTATTCTGAGCGCCGTTTAATCCGTACATTGACATTCGTGACGGAAGGTGTATCGATGAAAGCTTGTTTCAAAGTTGATTAAGAATTGCTGTAAAACGTCTTTTATAAGAAAGAAATTGTATCTATTCCGTTGCTAACTCTCGCAGCAGATGTTGCGCATCCACCAATTCAGTTGTTTTCGCATCAAGAGGAGCTTCGATGCAAAGTACGAACATCCAAGAAATGACTGTATCTGAGTTGGGTGGGAAGAAACAGAAAAACCTTTGTTCTTGTAAGTGAGTTTTCACCGATACTTTCTTTCACACCTCGATGCTACCGAGTATCGGGTTTTCATTGTGATTTTTCTAGTAAAAGTGCAATAAAACAATGATAAAATGGTTAGCTTTTATTAACGCTTCAATGGTGGAGTTAACTCAATGATAATTAGTAAGTATTTACGTTGCTATGGATAAAAATTCAGTTACTACAACAGTGACGAAAGAATAACGCTACTCTCGTTTATTTTAAAAATAAATAGGAAGTAACTTTTCAAGAAACTAAAAGAGCACAACACATTCAATACTGCGTATTCCTGGAAAGAGCAAAAAAGAAAAAGAAAGAGAACCTATATTTATTCGTTAATTTTGATGATAGAAAATAATTTTGGAAAGTCCTCAAAGAGCGATCAAAGTGACTTTTATTAGAGCGATTCATTCTCAGAGAGATTGAAGGATTTGGCTATTTCTGTAGGTGAAACCCGACACGGATTTTGTTTTCCACAACGACAGCAAATATTTATCCATCAAATCTCAAATCTCCCTCTTTGGGAGATCTCTCCATGGAATGCATCCCACGTTGTCGAAAGAAAGTTCGGAAAAAGGAAAACATCGCGCGTAAATAATTAGCGTCGTATCTTCGGATCGCTATAAAGTGGATCGAGAAGAGGCGCGTCGAACAGTTTAGTAAAAGATTAGGAAAAAGCTGCAAAATGAAAGCCGAAAAACGATTGTGTGAACCAGTGTTGCTTCCTTAAGACCCGCTAACGTACCATCGCCATAACTTACGCGTTCTTCTTCCGTTATCTTTAGAATGCCCACACAACAGATCACAGAGACATTTTTATAACCGCTAAATGCAAGAAATTTCTTGTTTAAAGGCTCATCCCGGCCAAACGGTGCTTTGGCCAGTATATATCACGTTCTCCTCCAAGGCAATTTTCAATTGAACGCGAACGTATGCGCTGATGGAATTCGCAGAGTGGACGGTTGTCGTCTCGTGCACGTTGTCGAGTGAAATGAATTCGTCAAAATAATGAATCGTATTAATGCGAGGGGAGGAGGTAAAATATTTATTTATATGTATATATATATATATTTGNATATATTTATAAATGTATATATATATATTTTAATATATTTCTCCATTAGATTAACCAGCTCTAGGTGAGCTATAGGATAGTACTCTCTCAGACTTTGTTTTACACTCGGGTTACAGAAAGCACAGGTCTATTGACCGAAATATCTAAGCCCAGAACTCGCTTAGGAAGGGCAGGCGGGAATGCACAACCGTCACACTTCGTCCCGTTCGAAAAAGGCCACCACTTCTGATTTTCAACGTAACATCCGAAAAAATATATAACCTTAACGTCACGCAAACCGCGAGACTAACCAGATGAACTATGAGAGAACTGGGTGCGAAGTATCCCAACTTTTTTATGAAAAACTTTTCTTAGATTCACCTACTTTAATTTCTGTTCTTTTCTAAAAGAAAGATGCTAAAAATTACGATAACTGTGTCCACTGTTTTGGATCGAAAGCCTTGTTCACTAAGTTTACTCTCGTCAGTATAAAACAACTCAAATCGTCGTTTGAAAGTGTCGGAATAAAAACAACCTCGATTCTACTGATGACATTACAGTTTTATTTAAAGTATTTAAGATGTCCGTCCCACGCGATTGCATTGACTCCGTATCGCCTCCCTTTTCCAGTTTTTTTTTTAATTTCCACGGAAAACTTTGCGGATTTTCGCGTCGCGTGCAGTGAACCGTTGAATCGCTAGGGGAAGCGAAAAACAAAAGAGAAACCGATCGAGGTGGGCCACCCAAGGAGGCAGATGGCATTCAAAAGAAAACCCCTCCGGTACTTCTCTGTTACAGTCACTTTTCCTTATCCCAGAGAAAATCAACCAAACTGAGAGAACCCAACACAATCTGAGAATGCACTACAGTGGTCTAATCGCTCATTGATTCGGTAATTTCTCAAAAATAAAGGTTGGGTCAGTTCGGTTTGGAAGTTTCCCTTTGTGCTCACCGCTGCACTATCCGATTTTACCAATTTCTACAATGCCTTTGCCTTCAGCATTGGAGAAATATCCATGACGTTGCAATTGTTAAACATTCTACGAGCTTATGAACGATTCAAAGGAAAGAAATTGTTCATTGACTGCACCAAATTATTAATTAACCAACAATTTTTTCGATTCTTGAAACCAAAAGGTATGATTATTACGAATCGAATCCGTGTCAGCAGATACGATTGGTAATAAAAACTTGAGAGCAATTTAAATGTTATAGTTGGTTACAAATAAATCCAACTGAACCTCAATCCGTAATCGCCACGTCAAAGGAGAGCCGAGGGCACGGTGGCTACGACAGAAAAGTACCAAAAAATTAAATTTGAGACTATTGAAGAGCAGAATAGTGGAGGGGTTGTGATAAAATATATTTGAATGAGAATTCCACGACGCCAGGGTTTAGTCCTCCTGCCTGGAGCCATCTCGAGCTTTTCATCGACTATTTTTTGAGCGAAGCTTTGAGGAATTCGTTGGCTGCGACCAAGCAATCAAATTTAGAGCGAAATATCGCGATAAATTAAAGGAAGTATCGTTGTTGCGGTAAAATGGAGGTTTAGCGTTGCTCTTTTGTTAACTGAGGCGATCGAAGCAATTCATCCCGATTGCGTAACTCCGTTTACACGGGAGTCGTTTATATTTTGTTGATATGGCGACAAGAAGGACGATCGGTTTTTCCGAGATAAAATGTGTGATAAAAAGGTGTAATTCTCGAATTTACGGTTTGTATATTTAATGTGAAAGTGTTTGCTGGTGTTTTTTCATTTCGCTGATAATTACTTTTGAAACGTTTGCGTAGTCTAGAGGACTAGATTAATTAATTATTTATTAACGATGAATTGTGCATCTCGACACCGTTCCGTAAAAAAATGCCAACGGAAATTCGATGCGTTTGAAAGGATCGCTCAGGGGAAACGAAAATATCCTCCGTTCCATAGGTTTCTATCGCCTAAATCGACTTTTCTACATCCAAAAAATATCTTCCAGTATCTTGGACCAATTTCCCGAAGGTATCTTTGGATGAACGAGCTTCCTTGGAATCAAATGCGGGACGGGTCGGCTCTAGGCGCCCTCACCAGGAGCCGGCCCTGACTTCGGATCCCCTGCGCGATCCCCACCGCATTTCCACCTCACTTAAAAAAAATTCTTCTGACGAAAATCACTGCGACCATCCTCCGTATATGTTTATAACAAACACACCTTCACCTCCGAAAAGACTCTGTTCTCCAGAAAAAATACACTTCCAAAAAAGCACACGATTTCGAGCGAATTGCAGCTCGAAAAATGTACCGATTAGTCCTCCCCTTCCTCTCCCCCCCTCTCACTATATGTGTAAACAAAACCGAGATAAAGATCTTCTTGCTAACAACAGACCTTGCAAAACTAATAGTCTCCAACAATATATATTCGCGGAACCGGAGGTGGCTGGGGGTTCTGCCACGGGGGTTAATGACCGCGGAATCTCCTCCCTTCCCCGATGGCAGTGGAAGCACATCCCTCTCCCGTTGTTGGTGGTCTCTCGGTGTCCGGGTGGAAGCAGGAAGGAGGCGAGCGGCCCTCGCTGCTCCCACGGGCAGTACGTGTAGCAGCAAGGCCGGTGATCACCGTACGCCGAGTTCTCCAGCTGGACCTGGATCTCCGGGATGTTGGGATCTGCAAATACACAACCACGCTTTAACCAACTGCACTTCCAATCCCTCCCATTTCTCTCTCATTCACTCTCATTCCATTTTTTACAAGCTTTCTCCCACGAAAAAGTTGTTAAAATATTTTTAACTCGTTAAAATTCTTTCTCAAACTGACTATATCCAGGGTATTTCGTAATTGGGCCTCTACTGTTCCTGATTTATATGAATGACCTGAGCGATGAGACTGATAGGAATGTGGGGGTATTTGCGTATGGCTCGGTATTATATAGAGAAATATCAAGCGACGGAATTAGCATTTCACTATCAAACGATTTAGTTCGTATTCTAAGGTGGTGCGAAAAATGGCAACTAGATGTTAATGCAAACAAATGTTCCTTGAAAGGAAAAAATTGCGTCAGAACCATCCGTACAAAATTAGTGGAATGAATTTAAATGTAGTCGACTCAGTTGAATATCTCGGTATCACCCTTAAAAATAACTTAATTTGGAGCACATATGTTTGAAGAATCAGCGACAACACAACTAAAAAGCTTGGTTTTATAAAGCGTATTGTAGGTAGATGCAATGAAAAGGTTAGAGAGCGATGTTATTTCACTTTAGTCCCCATCTAGAATATGTGGCGAGTAAATGGCATCCAGAGGATGAAAGGTATGCTCGTAAACTCGAGAAAGTGCAGTGCAAGGAGATACGATTTGTTTAAAAGTGCAACAATAGAACGTCAAACGGTACGAGAAAGCTTTCAGACGCAGGTTGGGAATCTTCGAAAGAAAGGAGATTAGGATACGACTGTTTGCTTAATTCAAAGAAAGTACATTTGTGGAAGAAGTAAATGGTATTATGCGACCCCCTTCTGCTACTTCGGCTCATCCGACAATGAGCGTAAAATAAGAGAAATGGAGGAGAGGACACGTCGTTTTAGGGACTCATTTTTTCTGTGAACGACCCGCGAAAACAATAAACTACAGAGGTAACCGGAACGCTTTACGTTTACAACCACTGCCACACGCCGAAAAGTGGCTTGCAGGGTATTTATGTAGATACTCCTATGTACCCACAGACTAGTCACTTTGATTGTCACTAAATAGAATAGGAAGCGAAAAGGGCCTAACATTCAGCATTACAATAAACATTTGTAGTTAGTATGGCTACAATAATTCAATAGCATTGTGGTTAACAGAATGTGCATCGAACACACGATAATGTTTTGACGCGCAGTGCCGTGTTCTAAGGAAAGCGGCGTCAGATGCATGTGAAGACCTCCAATTAAAATTCCCAAGGGAAAAAGTCCGACAACAACGGGAATCGAAACTGAATCTGCCAAAGTCTCTTTAATTCACTAATTGCCGACTAAGTCTCCCAAAATGGCATCTCGCTATGTTGTACAAGATAGCTCAATTGGTTAAAGCAGCCGTCCGACGAGTGATAGATCTCGGTTCGAGTCCCGGCCCTGTCAGACTTTTTACGTCTGATTTTCCTTGAGAAATATTGTGTAATGTTACAATGCGATACTTTAAAATGGTTCCTGAAAATGTTGCAACTGACTTTTTACACTCGAAATAACTGATGCCGAGCGCAACGCACATTCGGATTGCGATGGATTTCTCAGCTCATTAGGGCATCGGCCATCGGATATCTGTTTGAAACCAATTGGAGAAGGAATACTAGGTTAGATGAGGAGCGAGGTTATTTACTTTCCTTACTGAGCCAGATTGCGACGAGTGTAAAAAGTCAGGGAAGCGCTAAAAGCATAACACTTTTCCATAAGTAGTTCACTCACAAAAGTGCAGCTTTGAGTTATCACAGCCGTGAAGACAAAAGAACACATTTTTCTAAATTAAGCAAAAGAATATTCCAAATGAATGCAGTGGTAAGTGCCGTTTCCTCCATCACCTGAGGAGCAAGTCTTCTCTTAAAGTTAAAGAATGGACAAGTGCAATAAATTGCATAAGCGATCGATGAGAGGCAATGTATTCTAAGGCTAAATTAAATGCGCCATTTTAAGCGGTCATTTGAAAGTGAAACGTCGACGAAAGTTATTGAAGGAGAAAAAATGAAATGGCGGATGAGGAAGATGCGATTAAAGAGAGCGCGCAAAACGAAGCCGCGTGTAAAGGAATGGATCGATAGCCAGGGAGGGCCGTCTTGTTGGCGCCAGTGGGCGTGGTGGTCGTCTAACAACATTCTAATTGTGTCCCATTCCACGAGTCCTTTTTTTCCCACATGATTTTACTTAAATATCTACGAAATAATTTAAACAAATTCAGTTGCAAGCCAATGACGAATGAGTAACGATGTGCATTCTCAGTTTACTGAGATATATTTATTTATTTATTTATTCAATCCACATACAGTGGTGCCACCATTTTAGAATGAATTCAAAACAATAAAGCATTAAAAAAATTAACAGTTATATACATGAACTTACACACCATAAGATATGCACACAGCCAACTGAAGGAAATATTTACAAAGTACAGAATTATTTACATAAACTATAATTTAAACATTCTTTTAAGAAAGAGTCACACGACAGCCTGAAAGGGTCTATGGAGGGTGGAAGGGAGTTCAGAAGGAAGTCAAAAAAACAACAAAAAACGTTGTGCAAGAAATAATCTAAATGTAGGAACATGGAGTAGAGGTGTCTAAGGTGGAACATAATAATTGAACCGTGACAGTAGTTCGGGGGAATCGAAATTGGAGTTAAATATATTGTAAATGAAAGACAGTTCGGATTTCACTAAGATTTAATTTAGGGATCTCAGAAAAAGCTGTTTTAGTACAAAAGCTGTGGAAGAATTCTGTAAATGTGGTTCAAAAAATTTTACTATAATAGCAAAAAGACCTGGTTCAGAGAGGAAACATTGGAGTTAGATGACATGGTCCATACAGGGGAGTCATATGCCGATTGCTATAGAAGTTAAATATGTATAGCTCAGGTTTAACCATGCTAAGAAGGCTTCAACAATATCTCCGGCCAAATAGTGAGAGTGGCACTCAGTTCACCAACCGGCAGTGAGACAGCCTGGTGAATCACTGTCTTTTACCCTCCAGGCGCAATTACAATTTATCATGATGAGCTTCTGTAATGGAAATTTATCCGGACGTAAAAGCACCACCCATTCGGATGTCCGGGAGGTGGTGGCATTACAGAGGTCCATCATGAAGAAAAGAAATAACCCCCTACACTTCGCAACCTACAACTGCCGCAGCTTGAAGAGCGAAGATCGACTCCTGGAATTGCTCAATGAAGCAGAGAAGATAAAGTGGGATGTCATCGGACTCAGTGAAGTAAGAAGAAAATCAGAAGAACTGGTTACACTCAAGGAAGAGCATATTTTCTATTATAGGGGAACAAAGGATGGAAGACTTGGAGGAGTTGGCTTCTTGATTAACAAGAAATGGAAAAATAATGTGGAGAAAATAGAAAGTGTATCTGACAGAATATGTAAGCTAATCCTAAGGATAAACAAGCGTTACTCTGTTCAGATTATCCAAGTTTATGCACCAACAGCAGCAAGCAGCGAAGAGGAAATTGAAAATTTCTACCAGACTCTCGGCAAGGAACATGACAAGGAAGATCACTATTATAAAATCATCATGGGCGATTTTAACGCTCGTGTAGGTCAGCAGGAAGCAGATGATGCTGTCACAGGAAAACATGGACTAGGACAGAGAAATGAACGAGGTCACCGCCTGGTAGAGTTTGCAGAGTGCACCAATATGTACATAACAAACACATATTTCAAGAAGAATCCTACAAGGAAGTGGACTTGGAGAGGTCCTAATGGAGTAAAAAACGAAATAGACTACATATTGGTTAACGAACTCTACCCAGTTACTAATTGTGAGGTACTAAACAACTTCAACACCGGCAGTGACCATAGGATAGTTAGATGCAGAATGAAGATTAACGTTAGAATGGAGCGAAAGAAGTTGGTCTCAAGCAAGAAACATGTAGTAAGTGTTACAAAATTAAAATAATATAGGAAAGAGTTCCAGCTGGAACTTAGAAATAGGTTTTCAGCACTTCAAGAAGTAGACTGGAAGCCAAAGTCATGGAAGTCGTGAAGGCAGCGGCAGAAGAAGTAGCAAGCGCACCAAAAGACAAAAAAAAAGTTCAGCGCCAAAACAGGAAAATGACGAAACAACGAAAGCAACTGACTGAATCACTGACTTCAACTGAATCATTCTGACTTGCCAAAGGAGAATATCGAATATGTCGAACTATGCAAGTCTGTCAAAGTTGCAATGACGGAGTACGTGAGAGATTTTAACGAAAGAATTGTGCAAGAGGCTATAAAGAGCAGCAAGAGTATGACGAGGGTAAGGCAACGCCTAGCAATGGGAAAGAAACAAATCTTGGTCGTCCAGAAAGAAGATGGCACAACAACTTCCAATAGACAAGCAATACTGAGGACAGTAACCGAATACTTCACCAACTTGTACAAGAAGACAGAAAATATTGAAGAGGAAAACCAAGAAGAAACACAAAACTCAGAATATCCCCCCTCTGTTCTCCCAGAAGAAGTAACAGAGGCCATCAAGAAGATGAAGAATGGAAAGGCGGGAGGAGCTGATGGAGTTTTAGCAGAATATCTGAAACTTGGTGTTACAGAAATATCTCCTGTCCAAGTGCAGTTATCACTAATTGCCTTAGGAAAGGGAGAATTCCGAAGGAATGGAACCACGCAAAGATTGTCCTTTTGCACAAGAAAGGCAGCAAGGAAGATTTGAAGAACTACCGCCCCATCAGTCTCCTTCCTGTTATTTACAAAACGTTAATGAGAGAAATAGCTGTACGTCTGAAGACGTCCCTGGCAGCTGCCCAGCCCAGAGAACAAGCTGAATTTCGCAAGGGATTCAGCAGTTTGGACCACATCCACACGCTGCAAGAAATTATCAGCAAAATGAACGAATACGAGATGC
>KZ309189.1:539500-570450 GCA_000376725.2 Ladona fulva | reverse complement strand
GTAAAGTCAGTAAGATATGCAGACGATAAAGCTATTGTGTGCGATTCCGAAAGGGGTTTACAAATACTAGTAAATGCACTAAACGATAAGGCAAGGGAATATGGAATGAAAATAAACGTAAGTAAAACTAAAGTAATGAGATTCACTAAGGGAAGGAAGGCTAGGTTAAGGGTCAGGGTGGATGGGGAAAAACTAGAACAGGTGGACAAATCTCGTACTTGGGTAGTGATCTATCTTGGGATGGGAGGTGTGGCGATGAGGTTCGAAAAAGAGAAGCATTGGCCAAAGAAGCTTTTATGAAGCGAAGGGAATTGATAAAGGGTCTCGATAAAGGAATCAGAAAAAGATTGGTAAACTCCTTGTAATGGAGTGTTTTGCTGCATGGATGTGAAACATGGACATTACGGAAAGAGGACATTAAAAGATTGGAGGCATTTGAGATGTGGGTGCGTCGTAGAATGGAAAAGGTGAGCTGGGTGGATAGAAAAACAAACATAGAGGTGCTAGAAATGGTTGGGGAGGAAAGGGTTTTAATTGAAATAATTAAGCGCCGACAAAAGAAATGGGTGGGTCAGATATTGAGAGGAGAGGGATTGCTGAAGAGCGTGATTGAGGGTAGAATGCAGGGGAAGGCAGAGGCAAAAGATGTTAGATGACATAAAGGGGGGGGGGTGGTGAGTTACCAGGTAACGAAAGAAAAGGCTATGAATAGGGAATATTAGGGCACATGGGCCTAGCGAAAGGTAGAACACCTAAGTAAGATCACGTTCTCTTGAGTAAACTCTATATCATCATATAGATAGAAACCAAATGTCTGTCCGTCTGTCCCTCTCCCTATTTATCCCAGAAACGGCTTGACTTAGAGATCAGAAACAAACTGCATTGTTTTCCTAAGATGTTGAAATCCCCAGGAAAACTATTCTGATCTCTGTAAAGACCCGGGTCCGAACCCAGGAGGATAAAATACGTTTCCATAAGAGATGAACGTAAAGTACGTTTTCATGACTTGCAGAGGTCGTTTCTTTTACAAAATTAAACTAGAAAAATTGGTCCTAAGAAAATGAGACAAGTGTCACAAGAAATGAAAATNAAGTGCGTTTTCATGACTTGCAGAGGTCGTTTCTTTTACAAAATTAAACTAGAAAAATTGGTCCTAAGAAAATGAGACAAGTGTCACAAGAAATGAAAATGTTCATAGAACCTTATTTTAATCTGAAACATTCTTATATTTTCGAAATTACGAGAACTTTGATAGAATACACGGGAAATTTGTAATATTTTTGGAAATATACAACCGCTTAAACCTGGATGGCCAAAAATCGACCTATCAGAAGAAAGACCCAGATTGACACTTTTCCATAAGAAATGAAATGAACGCAAAGTCCGTTTTTATGACTTGCAGAGGTTGCTTCTTTTACAAAATCAAATAAGAAATAATGGTCCTACAAATTGAGATGTGTCACAAGAAAGAAAAATGATCATAGAATCTTATTTTAGTCGAGAAAAATTCATATAAATTCGAAATTACGAGAACATTGATAAAATACACGGAAAATTCGTAAAATTTTTCGGAAGTACACAAATGCTCAAACCTGATTGGACGAAAATCGACCAATCAGGAGAAAGACCCAGCTAAAATAAACATGGTGATGATCAGTTAGTATACTTTTTCATAAGAAATGTACCTCAAGTAGTAGTTATATTTTTCTATAAGAAATCTTCGTAAAGTAGGCTTTCATGTCTTGGAAACAGCAGAATAAATATTATAAATAATAGTAAGATATATATTGAGTTATTACGATCTTACGACGGACTGTTTCTGGCTCAGAAGGACCATATGTATTCAGTATTAGATATATTTTTAAATTTAATTATGTTCCGTCATGCTTGACGGGTGCGTTTACTAGTGATATATAAAATTTCTCTCTGACTTATTGATTTAATAACAAAATAAATTGAGAGTTTGCATCAAAGGCAAGCGAAATAGTACAGAGAAACATGGGAGGGATAGAGATCAGGATAATTTTGTGCTTCCTTTCCTTTGCTATGAGAATAATGCAGTCAGAAAAACAGAGGAATGTTTGGAGAAGAATATATAGTTTCCATCTGAATAAGTTAATTTTTAAAGCTCCGTGTCAATTGCAACGGCTAAATATCGCACACCATATACTTGAGTAACAGGCATTTATTTATTGAGCCATTGTCTTTAGGTTTATGGGCCTTGAAAAGTAACGAAGATTTTGATCAAGTAGATGTAATGGAAACAATTTATGAATCCATCTTGCGTGGTAGGCCAAAGGAGTTTGCCGCATGCATCAGATCTGCAGATTATTTTATACTGCCTTCGTACGAGAGAAGCGCCAACTGAGCCTCGTATTTCATTAAGCCTAATTTTGCAGTTAAAACTAATCAAACCCAAACCCATCCATAGTGAAAACTCTCAAAGAACTTCCAATCAGAAGCTTCATCATCATTGGTAAATGATTTAATAATGAACCTTACATTTGATCGTAAGTCATATATTTATGATAATGGCTTTGAAACAAACCTTACTTTACGTATTTGCGTTGTTATTGGTACTTCCATTCCATTATACGATACGAAAAAGCAAAAGTAAAAATGATATTAAATAGTGTTTTCACTAAGACCGATTTGGTAAAATTCTAATTATGCAAGTCATTCGTATAATATCTGAATATATATTATAACCCTTAAGTAATTAAATTAACTAAGTCTGGCTCAACCTTGTGGTAGTTCTCAATAATAAAGATGCAGAATAAACACTTTTACCATTACCACAGAATTATTTATTATACGACCATGGTTTCACCCTGCAAGCCGCCAGTGGCGTATGGCAGGGGGTGTATTAACACCTTACCTGATCTACCCTATTATATTCACTGATACTATTTGGAAAGAACGACCAGTAACTATCTGTTTTAGCGATTATTTCCTTGTAACGCTTGGTCGTCGCCTTTCGAAGATAGCGCTCGCTGTTTACCGGAATGACAATATCCGTTACTTCACCTAAAAGTTCTGGACCGATGAATTTTTCGAAAAGATTTCGTAGGTAATCAGATCTTCTCTCCTTCAGTGAGTTCCACCCGGGTGATTTTATCGTATCATGGCCGTAACGATACTGTCGAGCCTGAAATCTCCACGGACAAAACGAGCTGCTCTACGTTGAACGTACGATGCTCGTACAAATCGTTATGCTGATTAATGTGGGCGTTTCTACTATTTCGTAATCTGAGCAGTTTCATTTTTCCTATTCAAATTTTTTATCGCTTTAATATTTTTATCAAACCCTAAGCTAAAAAAACACCCACATGGCTGAACACCTTACCCGCTACCTTCCCCGTAGTAGACTATGAAACATCAGTTGTTCATAAATCTCGCACACTACCTGTATTTAGGAACCGTTACTTCTCTTTCTAAATCAAATCTTTACTGAAAGGGACAAACTTTATTAAAATCTTTCTTAACGTATTCTCTTTTCACCAAATTCATTTTCTTTTACACTGTCCCTCTTTTCTAACTTTTTCTACCCTCTTTTCTCTCTTTATTTAGTATTTTTTAATTTTAAAATTACTGTTTATAAGGTGTTTCGCTTTTCTTTCTGTGTGTAGATTTTACGTATTTGCACTTTAATTGTAACTGAATCTAATTTCCTTTTTTAGCCTTTTCTCCTATTTTTAATGGATTTAATGCAAGACAAGACTAATTAGTCCCAATTTCGCCCAAAAATAGTCGTATGCATATATGTTGGTATCTAATCACTTCCCTTGCATCAGACGCAATGCAGTTTGTGGTAAAACAATAGGAAATCGGTGGAGTTACTATATAAATGCGCCTCATGTATGGCGTAACTAAATCTCGCAATATGTGATAGAAATGGAGGCTTCGAAATTTCAAATAAGTTCTATCGAGAAGACCGATATTCTCGATATCTGAATTCAGTAAACAAGAGTAAGGCCCGGTATTATAATCGATAGTTAACCTGGAGGTTCAAGTTAACCTGGAGGTTAAAGTTAACCTCCAGGTTAAATCGAAAATCCGTATTACAATCGATGGCCTTAACTGGTAGTTAAAGTGCTATACTCGGTTCACCATCATGAAGACACCATTTAAACTTTTTGAAAGTGTTTATACACAGGTAAAACTGTTTGCCTCTCACCACTTCTTAAAATTTTCCTTTTTTCCGGCTCTTCCTTTCCACAAAAATCACACAAACAACTATTAACTACGAAATTGTTATCTGTAGTACTTTCCAAATAACTGGGACAAATAACTGGGACAAAACGGAGAAACTCAGCAAACTGACTACTAACAAAGTTCCCCTGGAAAGGGAACACTACTTGGCCTTTCGTGGTTACATTGCCATACCCTTGGTTCTACGCGTTTTTCACAAATGAAAAAAAAATGTTTGCGGAACACTCAAAAGCGCCTAACTTCTGGTGTTCGAGTGGGCAATAGAAAGCAGATGGTTTATAATTCTATTACTCTCAGCTGCATCCTATCGCCTTACGGTAAGGAAAACACATCCCTCGACTATCCAGGATAACCGAACAAAACGTAAACAAAGAATTCTTCAAAACGTTATTAAACTCATTTTCAATCATTTTTCCTTATGCTCCCTTCATGAAATCGCTATCCTTGAGAAATACATAACATTCTATGATGTAAGGCTTTCGGCGAAACGATTTCCGTGCGGACCCATTGGTACTACGACTGAATACTGAGAAAACTTACTGTAATTCTCAGTTAAGGCAATTGAAACATTATGTTAAATGCTGTGGCTGTGCACATTAATGTTAACAAAACTATCCTCATCAACTACTTACTGCGAAAAGGAAGTTGTCAAGAGTGTAGCGAAGTAGAGTCGTTTAGAAAAGGTTAGAAGATGGGAAACTTGACCATATTTGAATAAATCAATGATATGTTGTTATTTAAATACTAATTGATCATTTTATTAACTGTATCTTGACAAAAAATCGAAACAGCAGGAAGATTGTTCACATCGTAGAGATAGCAGCTCCAACGATCGCGGCCCGCGCCGTGAACGACGTTACCCCCGAAAGAAAAATTGTTTATCGTAAGTTAGTTATAATCTTATGACATTGCAATTTGCAAATAAAATAATTTCACTATTCTCTGAGAAACTTTCCCGCTGAAAGTTTTTTCCAAAGCAAATAAGACGGTAGATAGCCAGCATGTCCTTTCTTCAATGCATTTTACCAAAAATTCTCGACTTCCCCTATGATTTTTATTAAATACTTGCCTCATAAACGTTTGTCTGCAAAATAAATAATGCTATCGGAAAGTAAATAATTTGAGGCAGAGTTGGATGTTAAAAATTCTGTGTTCCTTAAATTAGAGAACTTAAGGCACGCTCTCAAACAGAACAGGAAAAAAAATCCAGAATTTCTTTGAAATGTAACATTTTAGTTTTATTATGTAATTATGATAGTAAAGATCCAAAAGTTAAACACACAGTAAAATCCGGCCGCAATTCCATTCAATACTGAAAAAAATTCAAACAATTGTGACTTACTTTATATTTTTACGCAAATATCGCAACAACTCCCGAGTATCTCCCGTTTAAAATGCACGGGGCAATGCATTTTAAATGATGTCTTCATTATGGTGAAGTATAGTTTTCTTTACTACCAGATTGAGTTATGGTCAAATCGTAATTTTATAGTTAACTACAAACAAGATGGCGGATAAGTACGATAAAAATATCTCATCTCAGCTAGTTTAATTCTAAAAACTACGTTTTAACAGCAGAATTTTAGGAAAAGAAGCTTCTAATACTCTTATTAAGGTGGTATGTATTCTTGATAAAGATAATTCTAATGAATTGGGCTTTTATCTAAATATGGTATGTGTTGCGTGTTACTATTTACCCAGATATCAAATACTAATTCGGAGACGAAAAGTTGAGCATTGGCGGTGAAATGAACGTCTTTTTGTTTTTAAATGTAGAATACAAACATGTATTTATCGTAGTAGTTTAAGTGCGATACTTCTGATCAACTATAAGCGGTTCTTAGTGAGTCTATCAACATATACAGTCATGTTTTGAAATTGAATGAATAAATTTCTGCATAAATGTAAACGTAGTACCATAGAGTAATCTTAAGTTTACTCTATGCTACCACTATGGTATGGTACGTAATACCCAGTATCGTATTTAAATTAATTAATTATTTAAAAAAATATTATTTATTGATTTTCACGTTATAATNTAATTAATTATTTTAAAAATATTATTTATTGATTTCACGTTATAATACTTTAAGTTTACTTTTCGGGACGGTTTGATGTGAAGTTGCAAAAACAACGGTCGTAAAAAGGAAAGCAAAATTACGAGAATCACCATTAACCCACTCGTATCATCTTTCATCATGACCACTCACTATGATTTACCCTAAATTATGAATGAGTGATGTATTACATAAAAAACCAGCAGTTATTTTGAAAAAAGACTAATAGAATGCCATTATTTTTGTATGCTAGACTAACATTTATTAATTGAACCACAGATGAAGAAAGAGTAATACTTCTTAAACAAATTAAAGAAAAGTTTATGTAGAGGATAGGAGATCATGCAAATAACCATAAATTGCTATAAATTTACTGTCAGTAGTTAATACGTAGTGCTTATGAATGGATATGAACAATTGCATCACTGCCTATAATAAACAGGCATCACTGCCTGTTTCCCGCAAAATCTGTCATTCCGTTGCTATGGTCATTTTCGTCTCTTAATTTTCGGCGTTGTATTTTGCCCTAAATTTCTCCTAAGATAAATACCAAGCTCCCAGGCATCTATTTTCATACCACTTCACAAGGGCTACATATAGCTTCACTTTAAACAGATACCAGCAAGAGCAAATAACAAAACGCAGCTTCTGCTTCCACGTTACACCATTACTCATTCTATTTTCCATAGTTTTCCCTTCATACAGGAAATACAACGATAAATACTGCTTGTCTATAAAAAATCAAACCTCTTTCTTATCCATTCTCTGAATCACATTTATTCGATTACTAAAAGAGGTTCCTCTCACCAATATCAATAAGTTCATAGCTTGTGGCGTTTGTGGCTACAGTCGGCGTGGAACGGAGAAGAAAGTTCGTTTGGGGGAAGAAAAGGCAAAAGGCAAAGCTAATGTGGTGTTTTCCTCACTTACATACATTGTCACCTCTTAGCACATACGGCCACCCAAGTTCTTTGATGACTACATTCCTTAAAGGTTCTCATATGATTGTGATGGTAACACGTACCTCATTTCGGGCTATAATAAACTATTCACGAAACTTTATTTTACTTTTATTTATAAATATTACCGTTATGAAGTCTTAAATTGGGTGCGGACATACGCAAGTATTATGTTTCGGGATGATGATTGGGATTTGAAGCTTGTGCTTTCACCATGCATGGAGGTGAGTTTTAGGGTGTAGCATGTAGGATATTTTTTTCTAACATCAAGAATAGATACGTAGTATCATTACTTCTGTAGATGCCACCAATTGAACGAAATATAAACGCAAAAAATCATTTGCTACCAGGTTTAGGCGTGCAAAGAAGATATTATTATTGAAAAATCGTCTGCTGCTTCCATATCATTGTGTTACTTATCTTATTCTCTATCACGTTTCTCTCCTCTTACACTGAATTTACTTATACAATGTACTTTTTCATAGTAAAATGTTTATATCTTTGCGCATGCATTTTCTGAACAGAATGGTATCAAATTAAATCTGTCAAGAACTTCCAAGCAAGGATGCGCGGATGCGCTGGAAATATTACGATGCATTATTGTTTAAGCAAACTTCATGGTAACGGGTATGAAAATTATTATGGAGCAAGGCATCCCTTAGTTAAAGTGGTAGGTAACTAACTATCAGTTTAAAAAGTTGTATAATACGGGCCATGCCGCTAACTGGAGGTTAAGCTTAACCTTCAGGTTAAGTAACTATGAGATTTAACTATCGATTATAATGCCGGCATTACAGCGATCGGTTTCTTAGCTTTCAACTACTTGCAAGTGTACGTGCTTCAATTGAATCGCTGCCGTAAATGGTTCTTTAGCAGAAGCGTAGGAAGTGAATCTGCGAATTCTCAGTTTCCATCTTATATAAGCCGTTTGCAGACACACGTGGACGAGGGAGGACTTAATTCATCGCCGTGTTCGCCCTCCCTTTAAGTGTTTACCACTCAAGAGTTTTATGGTGACGGAGTAAATGTGTGTCACATAATTGGTTCGGCCATCAACAGCTCGGTTCTAGTGCGCGCCGTATGCGTGTCATTTCAGAGGGTAACCTTTAAACAACTCGTTTGATGGCATTGTTCATATACGTCATTTTTAAACAACGGTTTACAAGCCATCACTATATTTGCACGATAAAAATAGTTTTCCGATAAAAGAAATTTACCCGTATCAAAGTACCAAGAATCAGGACAGAATGCAAATTGTAAAATATTCGGTATGTGTGGATTAAGACAGGATGAGGCAGTTTTCTTATACTTGACATACCTTACTATTGTTTCATCTCATTTAAAATTCGATTTGCTGATTCGTGGCCATAAAATCCGGAGTTTCATACGTACATACTGTAGAAGGCTGTGGTAGGGGGTCAAACAAATTACTATATCTCAGCAAGTATTGCACCGTTGGATGTAAAACTTGGCCAATGTTAATTGAGAATATGAGTAAATATTCACACTAAATTTCATTGAAATCTGTGATGGTTAAGCAGGGCACTTCTCTAAAATTGGACCATTTGAGATGGAATGACCCAGATGCTGTCATCCAGGCTTTTTTATTGTTGGTATATTTACATGGCAATGTCCGGACATTTTTGAAACACCTTGGTTTGGTAAATGTACCTATAAGTAGAGGTTTCAATTTTTCACCACCATCTGAATTTACACATAAAATTACAGTTATCCTGCCTTTAATTTTCTTCGCACCATGGCAGTTATCTCCTACTGTACCTACTTGTGACAAAAGTCGACCCTAGATTTTTCAGTGTGTTAAGATTTAGGGCCCTTTACACGCACAGTTTTAACCGCTCGATTGGCTTGATTCCATTCAAACGCGCCGGAAAGAGTGCCCGTCTATAAGGAAATCGGAGTCATGCGAAAGCACGTGGAAATGCGATAGGTTTTTGTGCTACTCAACCACGTGGTAAAGAATGCATGTGTGGACGCAGTCGAAGTCAGAGATTTGCGTATGGGTAGGAGCATGGTATGGTATGTATGGGAAACCGTTTTCTGGCAATTTTTCTCAGTCCAACGATCGTTCAGGCGTTAGATCTTCAGTTTCTTTCTTTATCGTCAGAATGGCAGACTTAAGATGTCGGAAAAAAGAACGAGTTACCGAATTCTTAAACGTATACAAAGAAAATCCATGTTTGTGGAAGGTAAAGACTAAACAATAGATCAACAAGAACTTGAAAAACGAAGCATACGAAAAATTCATTGCTTACTGCCAACTTTTTCGGAGGCAGACAAAGGCTTTGTTATAAAAAAATACAAAGCCTTCGCGGTTCCTTCCGTAAGGAGCTGAAGAAGGTCCAAGAAAGCCAGAGAAGTGGTGCAGGAGCTGATCAAGTCTATGTACCTTCTTCATGGTACTATGATTTCCTGGTATTTACGTAAGATCAGGAGATGCCGACCGAAAGTATACCTCTTTTGCCACTAACTTACTTACAAATTATCAAATAACTCACTATCCATGCGCAAATAGTTTTTATAGTCATCAAGATAGTTCTGCCGCAATTCCGTAATTAATGGAGTGTCCAAAGCGCTGTTTGTACTCTTTCGCCCACACACTTCTCCTTCTGTTTTCGTTCGCTGTTTGCAGATAAAGCTGAATACTGGAAAGATTTCTTCTTCGCTCCATGTTAAATTTGAGCTCAACTTTGATGGCACTATGAAAAATGATTATCACGAGCAGAGCCGTCCTATGGGTGCAGAGGGGTGCATCGCACCCGGATGGCGGCATCGTAGGGGCGGCAACAAAAGCGTAGCCAACCATTTACATTATTACAACAACATTATTTGTCGTTTTTTGTGTGATACACACGACTTATCTAGGCATATGATGTGAAATTAAAAATTACCAATTATTTAGAGGAAAGAATTGCGGATCACTCAAGACGAGAAAGGAATATTTCAGTAGATTTAATCGAAGTTATTCGTGTTGCAATACGATTTCTATAAGAAACTTTCATTTTTAGTAGAGAAAAATAAATTTCATAAAATTGGCATCATTTTATGTTACGCGCATTGAGATAATAATGTTACTCAAAAGTAATGTGAACTACGAGCAATTTACAATGTCGAATTCTATATGCTACGTCAGCATACGAAATATCCGAAATTTATTGTTACTGAGGTTTTGTGACAAATGCAAGCAGGGGAACGAAGTCTTAAAACACTGGTTTTTCAGTCTCACAAAATAATTTTTACCTGCAAATCAGGAAATGTATGGTTTTGGATTTCAATTTTAAGGGGCGGCAAATTCTGTTTTCACGCGGGCGGCAGATAGGCCGGGCGCGGCTTTAATCAAAATCTACTATTTCCACCAGAATCCTCTCATCATCTGGCAAAATCTTTCCGACCCGACGAAAATCCACGCAAAGTTATCGGGAAAGAGCGTGGTGTTCAAACGGTCACTCCTAAGCGTCGCGCTAGGTTTCGCGAAAGCCCGCGCGCATGCATTTTAAGACCACTCACTTTGGCGTGCCAGTTGCGAGCGTCGTGAATCCCTCGCTCTTTCCTTTCACCGCTTGCGCGTGGTTAAAACTGTACGTATAAGGGCGCTAATGTTTCATTTCAGTGTCTTAAGACATATGCAGCCAAGTTTAGTATATATCAATACGATTAAAATTTGACCAACGCTTTCTAACAGCAAGATTAAATGAAGGTTTCCTGTTTTCCTGGCGTAAGCTGTGGGTGATGTCTTCTCGGGTTTTCCATCAGGTGGGATATTCTGGAAATGTATTTTGATGTAATCAGTCACTCGTAAATGTCCACTTATATTCGTCCTTCAGTCACGGTAATAACTTGTTCATAAATTAAGCTTGGGCGATTTTCGACTTACATTATACCTGAATTTCGTCCATGAAAAGTAGTTCTCGCATAGAAGTCGACCTCTTAAATTCGGCCATGAAAAATAGACTGAATAATTCGACTGTTATTTCTATATGTAATTCTGCTTATTTTAAGACATCTGACGTCAGTTAAGTCTATTACAATCACCAAGTTTTTAGAAGATTCTCGATTTTTATCGCACTTATTTTTTGAGAGACATTAATGGCTGTTTTAATGATTCGAATCATTATGGTCATTAGTGTCTTTGCTCTGAAGTACGACGGCAGTATTCATCAGTGGTTTTTATTTGAGAATACGCATTTGCTTCGCTGTGTTACATATACTGTCGCCGAAAATATGTGATTTAAATTAAAACAGCGAACATTTTTCAACGATTGAGAGCTCACAGAAAAGAGAGAAAATAAAAAGGGGTTAACTCAAAACCACTGCTCAACGAAGATAACTGATATTTTGTAAGGTCAAGGAAAGTAGAGAGGAACACTACAACAAATGTTCAGTAATGAACTTCTTCGAAAGAAAATCTATTGCCAGTGATTATCCGTACAGCCTCTGAGGAAAAACTTGATCAACGATAGAAAAGGTGAAATATGTTGGAGTAACTCTCACGAATAACTTAGCATGGAGTACCCACATTCGTAATAAATACGGACGAGCTCTTAAGAAACTCGGATTCATGGAAAGAATAGTCGGTAGGAGCGAAGAAAAAGTCCGTGAGCGATGATACGTTAGTAAAGTCTCACCTTGTAGTGTATGGGCCAAAAAGTGTTGTATTCGAGAATTAGAAAAGGAACAGCCTTGTGAGGGTTAGATATTGTGGTAAAAACGTACAGCAATTCCAAAACGCATTGAATATACATTTATACTTTATAATACTTTGCAACGCATAAAGAAAATTGCTCCCAATTGAACAATTTTGTCACTAATCGCAGCAAATTTTTCCCCCATTTAACGAAGTTTCTTCTGTTTAATTGACATGAAGTAATAAGAAATCAGGTAATTTTCCAGTCAGTCGATACCAGAAAATGCTTCCAATTAACTTCCGCGGCTTCTACCAAGAACTTACTTGCTAAACATTCCCACTCTGCTTCCTGAGTAACGCTCACTGATTTCTCGTCACTACTTTTGATAAAATGTACCAATCGATCAATACCAATGAGAATGTACTTTCGCAACAGTTTTTCAGATTCTTGAATACGACCATTTGTCGGAGGTGTCCCTTGTGCTGCATGTATACACAGAGTCGGGTCTAACTTGCGAAAAGTAGCAACGCTCTTAAAAAAACAAGTCCCACTTATACATAAATCAAAAAACCATTGTGTTGGGGGATTGAGTTCTTAAACTTCATACTATATATGTCATTAATTTGATATTTGAACTGATATTATATCCGTATATGATTATATCCGTATATGATTACACCCGTATTATGATTCTTAACTTCTTTTCAGCAAAATCTTTAAGCGACTTTCTAGTTAAATCTAATGACCCCTAATTAGATAAAGTTGAGTCTCTATTATATTATATTTTGTAGACGGATATAAACGCAAGTTTTAAGCAGGGAAATAGCATTGTATGAAATCTAGATGATTAGGCGTTACTTTGTGGAAAACCATTTAAGTAGAAAAGGATAAACTTGGCAATTTTCCACACAATATTGTGTGGAAAATTACCAAGTTTATCCTTTTCTACTTAAATAGCATTGTATAAGATAATTATATTCTAATTCCATTAAAGAAGCAATATTTGGCCTAAATCTGGAGATTGCCAAGTTTGGCTCGTGTCGAGAATTCAAATTTCACCTGATCATGCACGAATAAGTTATTCACGAACTGACCTTCCTTGAATTTCAATTTGGTGCATCTGGAACGGGGCCAGCTAAATATAAAGTGCAGTTGTAGTGCATGTTTCGCTTCACATATATTCAGCTTGCTAAGTATCATTGCTTGAGAGCATCACTTTCTAAACGAAGTGGAAAACAATATAAATGAATAATTCATTCCGTCGCGTTTCTCGAAAATACTTAGTAAGTAAGTAAGTAGTAAGATGTAAGCGAAATGTTCCGATAAAGTAATTCAAAGGCTCCTTCGGAAATATCGTAACGCAATCATTTTAATAGTTTCAACGTTTCACCACTTTTTCGCCACTTCGCCGTTTAATGCGGACACCCACACTTATATTACAGAAAGAATTAGTGTCGTACGCTCACACCAGTAATGGACATTGTGGTTCTTTTAAGGCGTTATTTTGTTGGCGCGATAAATATTACTGGAAGGATATGTTAGAGGATTCTGACGTAAATGTTGAAGGAAGAGGTGGTCCTGGAAGAAGGAATTAAAGTTGCGAAATTCAGAAAAGGCTGCTGCAAAGAGGAGGACGAACCTAAATACCAGAATAGTCCAATTTCAGGCAAACGATAGAGTTTTACCAAGGACTCCAAAACCATCAGAAACTAAAGGCAGTTCATTTCATAAATTCTTCCATGTATACAGTGGGCCATATCGTGTGTTAACCGTGATAAATTTATGTTACTTGTAGTGCGATGATGGAGAGGAAATGAAGTGCTCAAATAAATTCATAAGTTCACATCAACTTAATTCTTATGGAGAAATGTAAGCGGTCTGGCTTACAAGGAGAATATATAACGCCGAAGGCGTATTGGACGATGACATATCGGTTGGTGGATGGATTTAGAGTCAAGAATGATGAATTACCCCTATATTAGGTGTTTATAGGCGATAATAATTCCGGAAAATGATAATGACAGTTTAAGCTAATTGTTTTGTTTATAAACAGGAGAAAGCAGATATATATAAAGATGAGTAATTTATCCTGAAAGTCCTGAAAGGGACCTGAAATCTATAATCGACGATCAGGAAAGAAATATCTATGGAATTTTCATTCTTATAATACTTTCCTCGACTTCGTACAGAGCAATTTTGCGAAAGGAAATAAAGCCTGCAAGAGGTAAAAGTGAACTTAAATGTATTCTTCACAGGGAATATTTTATATCGTCTGGGATAGAACCGAAGACTCAAAGGTTCATGAAAAGTAGATTATTATCTACGCGGGAAAGATATTAAAGTATGCAACAATCTTGAAAGTTGGACAACGTTTGGTTGTAGAGTGAAAGGAGAAATAGAGCTCCACTTCTTCTCTCCCATTTCCGTCCATTCAATGCCTATTAGCGAACATAATTGTCCTTTACGGTATCTTTATCTTTTCTACAAAGATGTGACTTATCGATATAAAAATGTGTCAATTCACGTGATACTTTATCACTTTTACTCACATTTATCCTCTCAAATTTCATCAAAATCGGTTGGATAGGTTTTCCGTAACGCTACAACAGAAAGACGATTATAAAATTGGTCTGTTGGACGCGCAAAGAATTGATGCGACTGAAGTCAGATGATGGTTCAAACATTTTCTAAAAGAACTTCTACAAAGAAATAGGGAACCAAAATTTTTGACTGTGAAAATTCGATACAAACGGTACAAATTCAATTCTTTTGTCGGATAATTTAATTATTCATGTTTTTACGATTCGCTAAAAAAATTCGAGATATATAAAATGAATAGGTAGTTTGTGCTTAGAAATAATTTTCTGTAACTTTTTGGACATAAATACAAATTTATTTTATTTTCTAGTTATTAGATCTTCGCAAAATATCACTACTCTTGGAAAAGTCAATTTGTGAATGATTTTTTTTTTGTGTTTTGTTTTACTTGAACTATTTCCAGAGCTATATTAAAGGGCAGCAATCCATCTCTTATAACTCTTTATGTATATTAAATCGTTTAACAGTTAACACTCAGTAATAGTTAGCAGGTAAGCATTTAATGGTCGGAGAGAATATTCCATTAACGTTATTCCGATAACACGACACGGCATTTATGACAGATTTCAATCACTAAAAAATGTAATCCTTTATTTTAAATTCAGTTTAATTTTTTTATAAAATTTAAAATTATTTTTAAAACCATTTAGTTAAAGGATTGCACTTTTCAAGGCACTGGTTAAAATTTTATTCATGTATAAGTGTGATGCATTTCAGTATAAGAGAAGATTAATATTCGCGTGAATGGAATTAAAAGCGATGGGTTGCGTCAAGCAAGGAATTCCGAATGTTTAGCTCAGTCCCCTACATTTCGTGTATTTCCACTGTATAAAATCTAAAAGTGATATTATTTTACATTTTATTATACGTACAGTTTTTTAAACTACAGTATTTTCGTATTTTAGGCTGTAAACTAACAACTGCCCCTATTCCGAATATTTACAGTGCTGCCGATGTAATTTTGTAATGATCAAGAGCTTCACCATTACTAAGATGTTCAACTGCTTCCTTTACCTTCCCGTTTATCGATTGATGTCGTTTCTAGATAACTAAATGATTTATACACCGACCGAAGGAATGGTTAGCGTGCTCCAACACCATGGTCCCGGGCTCGAGTCCAACAAAGTGGCATTTTTCCGATTAGGGAATACTTGTTTGTGTTCATAATAAATATTAAAATGAATGCAATGTTACCTTCATAGGCATAATACATGAAATAGGCAAACGGCCTAAAACTGACAATGAGGGCCGCGCCGGGGGAAAGGGGTGCATCGCACATAAGGGCGACAACGGAAGCGGAGCCAACCATTATTATCATTGCAACAGCATTATTTGTCGTTTTCTGTGTGATACATTTCCCATTTATCAGGAACCATTTACATAAACCAATGCGCCAAGACAAGTAAAAGAATTTGGCTCTCATTGGAATAGAGAATGAAATTTGTGATGGACCTGTTTTTCATGATATTGTACAAGATTCGCAGTTATGATATCTCGTAAAGTACATTTTTTAACTTAAATTTCATTCTATATCACCTATTTTCCTATATTCCCTTCATATGTGATTATATGTGTTGTAACACGATTTCTATTGGAAATGTTTATATTTAGCTGCGAAAAATACATTTCATACAAATCATAAAATTGTAAGCTATGTGCAGTGCGATGATAATGTTACTCGTAACTAATGTGACCTATTAACTTAACTCATAATGACAATTTACTATGTCAAAATATAAAATATGGATGCTCAATTGTTACTGATGCTTTGTGACCAATGTAAGCAGGGAAACGAAGTCATAAAACACTGGTTTTTTAAAGCCTTAAAAAATATTTTTACCTGTAAATCAGGTTTTGGTATTCAATTTTAAGGGGCGGCAAATTATGTTTGCATCCGGGAAGCAGATAGGCTGGGCGCGGCTTTGAAGACAATATTAATTTCAATATCAAAGGAAGAATGCCGAAGAATGCAAAAATACATCACTGATAATTTCTCATATCATATTACAAAAGTAATTTAAAAGATAGTCTAAGGAGGATTTAAGGGAACTTAAGATTTGGATAAAGAAAATAAAAGGCGGCAAATTATGTTTGCATCCGGGAAGCAGATAGGCTGGGCGCGGCTTTGAAGACAATATTAATTAAGGAAGAATGCCGAAGAATGCAAAAATACATCACTGATAATTTCTCATATCATATTACAAAAGTATTTTAAAAGATAGTCTAAGGAGGATTTAAGGGAACTTAAGATTTGGATAAAGAAAATAAAAGGTAACAAGAGAGGCGATTGTATATTACGGAAAGTTAAAAGAATTAATGCTGGACATGAACAGAGCTACGCAGACCTGTCTCATTTGCTGATAAGGAAAGATTTTTAATGAAAGACATTCTAGCTGACTGAACAGACAGGTAGTTTATAAAAGAGTTCTACAAGAGATAGAGAATGGTAGTAGGATTAGAAGATGAGGAAACAGTTTAAATGAAGATTGGCGGAAGAGTTAGAGAAGGTCATTTCAACTGTATGCAGAATAGAAACGAAGCAATTCAAAAGGTGCAAATTTTGGAAGAGTAAAATTATAAACAATAAAAATTAAAATAAAATCAAGTAAAAGAAAGCCATGGAAAATATACGAAAAGTTGGAAAGAACTATGGAATGAAAAAAAAGCCGATAAAATGAAAGTTATGCGGATCGGAAAGGAAGCAAATTAAAAGCCAACGGTGACAGAATATTTCAATTGTCTGATATGGTAACTACAATCGGAAGATTAATTACCGAGGGGAAAAGATCCTTTGAAAGGTAGAACCTCTTGTTAGTTTCCAGAAAATACCAGCAACTTTTAGAAAGAGATTTTCCAAATAGGTGCCGTTTGATGTAACGCGTATAAAAAATAGAATTTTGAGAAGGTAGAAATGCGAATTGTGGAAAAAATGGTCAACAATGAATAGAATACGGAGGACAAGTCATGTGCTTGATGAACAGGGAAAATGCAGAAAGGGTGATAGGGAGAGAAAACGACCGAAGCTACGATCAAAAGAAGACAAAGAGGAACGAATGATCCGCCCGTCTCAGAACATATTTATTCGCTGACGATGATTTTCGGAAGTATTTTAAATAATGATGAAGACTTCAAATATTACGAAAAGGTCCTGATTACGTAAATCGCACATGGAAAATCGTTATATTCCATTCGACAACTCATAACAATCATAATGATGAGTCATGTTAATTATCATCTCTTGAATTGATGCGAGGTTTGTTTTATCAACACTATCCTGGCGATTGAAAAATACTCTATTTAGCCATTTTACTAAGGGAAGTTTATGAATTATAAGTTTTATAAGTTACTAAGGGAACTCATATGATTTATTCAAAAAGAATTTTCTATTTCCAACCTCGAGAATGTATGCACTTACAAACATAATTTAAATATATAACATTATGGACATAACTTCGAAATAGTGCCCTCTCAGATACATGATAAGGGCAAGCAAAGCAGTGGTGCGCCGCTTCCCAGGAGATCACCTTAAGACAGCGTTCAGGCCTTCTGGGTTCAGCTGGGACACCTCATGAGGAACGGGAAAGACCCTGCAGAGAAGAGCGGCATATACCGCCTAAGATGCGACGACTGTCCGGAGGTCTACATGGGACTAACCGAAAGGAGTTTCGAAGAAAGGAACACGCATTTCGATAGAACAACCCAGGGGCTTCCCAAATCTTTTGGAAGAGGATCAGTTCCCAGAAGGACAAAATGGCCAACAGTTCGATTTCTGGTGCTTGTGTCTATGTGCGGTATAACCTGAGCAGGCGAAGCTTTTTTGAGGATTTGACCACTAACTGCAAATCCAATTTTCTTGAGATGGCTCCGATGCAGACCTTTTTTAAAGACCACTGAGACTATGTCTTTAGGAGTATTCTAAGTTATTATGTTAGAACACAGAAATGTACAGCTAATTACTCATATAATAATTATACGTTTACCACCTCGGGCACAACCCGCATACCAGGCAATGAGATTTGAAGGAGGCGAGCCCTGAGAAGTGACAGAGAAAAAGATGGATAAGACTGTATGCTACGCACCCCTACTTGTATCGTTTCAGTGGATTATTTGTCTACAATCTCCATTTATCATCTATTGATTGAAGAAATTTGTGGTCCTGCTACCATATCTTGATGAATAAGACCATCATTTGTCTTTTGGTATTGGATAAAGAAAAATGTATCTTTTATATACTTTTATCTCAGTCTTGTTGATGGCTGTTATGATAGGAAATCTACTGAGGTATGAGTCATGCTGAATAATACCATTAATCGAGGATTTTCCTTATGCAATATTACGAAGAGCGTTAGTTGTAGAGTCTTTGTGCTTCAATAACCGGCTTTTTCTGTTTATAGTATTCTGACCCAGTATAGAAAGTAATGGCAAACTACCTCGTTCCACATTTTGCCTAGTAAACCTCATTTCCCTCTCCTAGCTAATCGTAGGGGATGAGGTCCCAACCGGCCTTCGTGCTGAATTTACAGACAGACAGGTGGAATTTGCAGAGCAAAATAGTATGATAACAAAAAGGAGGTCGGAATCCATGAGTTGCGAAGAAAGTGGTTTTTCACATTAGAGGATAATTTACACAAAAAAAGTAATTATAATCTGATATCTCCTTTATAATGAAGAGCATAAAACATGAAACGTAATTAAACTTCCTTTCAATCTCAAAATGATATAAATTCTTACATTAGAGGACAATTGAGGCATCAAAACTAACATAGCGTCAAGCAACAATGAATTGTAATTAGTTTTTATGGTAAGGACATCGACATAGTAGCGTTCAAATCGTTTCTAAACATCCCAAGAGTAAATGAGATGCATACGAAACGGTAGACTCGCTCTCTTCGAGCCTCGCGCCAATTATGAGGGTTGCGTCCGAGGTAGTAAGTATTTTGTGTAACCAACTGTACACATCCCCTTCTGACCTAAGCAGATGAAGGAGGGCTCCCCGGCGTACTGCGTGGGATGCCCGGGCAGTCGGTCCCCCGGCAGAATGAAGGGACATCTCTGCTCCACGGAGTGGCACACCGCTCTGCAAGGCCGCACTCTCTGTCCGACCACCAACGAAGAGCCATTATTCCGAGACTCAGCGAAGTGGGGTATCAACGATGAGCACACCCAGCGACGATACGCCGCCTGAAACGCAGAACATCTCATTTGCTTACACTTGTCCACACAATTTGACACTTTCAAATAAATATTAGAGTAATTCACATTCAGGTAAAAGAGAAGAACGACAAACTCTGAGAGAATCTCAGAATAAGTGATTTCAGGTGTAGGGAAGTCTTAATTGAGTTCCTGAAAGACTTGAGAGGAAAGAGATTGATAGCAATTCAAGGATGTTTATGGATGGTTTAGCAACATATAGAGAAGCATCGAACGAGGAAGATCACATTCCTCTATCAAAGGATTTAGTTAGCGTACATGTGATGTCCAAAAATTGGCCGCTTGATTAAATGTCAGATTAAATTCCGTAGTCTTATTCTTCGAAAAGAAGCGGTTTCTCCAGTATTACTAGTGTACAATTGACGGAATAAACTTAAAAGTAGTACCCCATTTGGGGACACAAATAACTCAGAAGCACATGTCTTAAGCGGACCGTACACGATCATTCATTACCTTATCGGAATAAAAGTAATACTGAACGTGTGAGGTTTCGAGTAGGTACTGACGTACTGTACTGATGGAAATTCGAATTTTTTGATTTCGGGGCATCACTGTGGGGTGGAAGGTATTCTGTAATTAATACAGAGTAGTGTGCGTGCACCATTACAACGTCATTACTCAATTTGTTAAGCCGTTGGGCCAAAGTCGACTAAAATGAAGTTAAACTTCATCAAATTTGTTATAACTCTTTTATATTTTACAGAAGGATTTTTGCCTTGTGAAATGTCGCAAAATATTGTGTCATATTTATAAATTTGGAATCCCATACGACCAAATATATGCGATGTACTCATCGCATTCGATAAAATCGCATCGCACAAAAGAATTTTTGAGTGCAGTCCGTTCACGCAAACATCCTCAAGAATGCGGGTGCGGATGAACGTTTTATTTGGAGAGCTCAAAAATCAGTCTTTCGTCAAGTAGTAACTTGGTCTAACTTGTCACTTCGACAAGCTGTCTTTCGAATAGTTGTCTCAGTGACGAATAGTCTTTCGACCAAATGTCTCGAAATGACATTGCGACGAAAATGCAACGAAAATTCTAGCGACCGGTAGTCCCATTGACCGGCTGTCCTTCGACCCCTGAACCGGAGATTCGTTGAAGAAGTGATATTCAAGTGCCTTTTGTCGAAGATTCGATTAAATAGCAACAAATCGAAGAGAGTGAAAACAGAGTAGTGGTTGCAACAAGACGATGTGCGAATACTGCTTTCGTTTTGTATCCGGTCCTTCATCCACCGATTACGCTTCCACATTTCACTTCATGCTCAATGCTATAATTGCAACAATACAATCTATTTTGAGAGTATCCATAACGAACGCGCTCCACTGGCGACAACAGCAGTACTCATGAGAATTACTGTATTAATGAGCGTGTGATGTGAACAAGCATTGACAGAAGTAATGAAAGGGAATGAGGCAATGTCACTGCCAGAAATGACAGATAGTGCAGTGTCCGCTTAAGGCCTATTGCTTCGATTCTTCGCTCACTGTAATGTCAGGAAAAACGGCAATTTAGGATAATTTGCTTCCTAGAAACTTCTCTTATGACTAATTAGCCTTCGGCATGGATTTGAATGTCTTACACTGCGCGCCATTCTTTATTTATTCATTTATAAACGTGAATGTAGTTTTCCTTAATGCAGTTAATAATAATAAAAATTAAGGTCTTTATTAAGGCGAGATTGAGACCAAAAAGTCTCTTCTTCCATCTAACCTGTCGTCAATGTTATTATTAAAACGTGAATTAATTTGTAAATAGAAATAGAGAGAAAAACTTAAGAAGAACTTGAGGATGTAAAAAACCTAAGTAGTAACTTAGGAAAAAAATCTCCACAGCAGGAAAACACCCACAGAGAAGGGGGGTGTGAAACANGACAAAAGAGAACGAATAATAAAAGCATTGGAATCATGCTTAACCAATGATTCAGTAGCTCAACCAAAAGAGCTCCGTATACAAAAGAGACAGAGCAATCCACAGGCAAAAGAGCAAGGATTTATTTTTAATGGGTCTAAAACATTTTCTAATACATTCATGTAATTTCTCTCCAAGTCTTCACTTAGGAAAAGTTACAACGCCTACAAACAACGACTAAAATAAACTTCCTTGAATATAAATTGCGTTAATATTAGTATTAAAAATTATCGTGTAAAAGTAAAATGAATAAAAGGATCATGAGAAAACATACCCGAATGTTATGTGCAAGTTGAAAATAGAAAAAAATTTCAGATGAATCTCTGTCTCCTCAAACAGAACCATTCCGCACTGTATTAGCAGACCGCCAAGATCGACGATGGAATGTAATATCTGTAATTGTGAGACACAGAGTTGAGGAAAAACGGTTAATTCAAAATATTTGAATTAGAAAATCATTTCCGTGACCCTTCCGATTATCGGAGGCGTTTGTGCGGAGGAGAGTAAGATAAGATAGTTATGGTTTTGGAGGATAAAAATTCAATATTTTATCATGGAAAGTTTTGGAAATAAATAAGCTACAACCGTACACTATTAATGTTTAAATTTAAGTACACATCAATGTGTTACATTCTTTCATTTAACTGAAAATTGTCTTTTTAAAACAGAGCGGCACTGCACCGCCGAGAGCGATGTTTATGCACAGTTTATAAAAATGTTCATCGTCTTCTTCTCATGGACAGGAGCAATGTGTCCAGCAATGAATCCATCCTCTAGCTGTTCATATTTACAGTACAGACACTCAGCGTCAGAAGCTTCTGATAAAGAAGAATTCGACCGCTTATAATTTACTTCGTTTACTTCTTTACTCTTTTTTGATGTTTATTTTTACTATTGTATTCATTTTCTGTACGTTCTGACCATCTTGAAGGAACTACAAAACATTACGGAGCAAGTTTTGTGGTACCAGATTCTACAAGATACTTCTGGAACATAACACTCCCAATTTTGCAACCACCCGGCCTGATCAATCCGGGTTTCACCGCCTGCAGTATCACGTGAAGCCGACAGGCCGTTGGGGCCCATCAAGGTCCCAGTAGCGGAGAGTACAAGGCCCAGGCCCGATTTTCTCTTGTATTTCCAGTACTATTTTCGGTATTAACCCACCGAGGGGGGTACGGCCGGGGTGACCCCGCAAAGGAAAAAGCTATATCCAGGCTGACCCTAGGACGCCGGGATTCATGGCGGACAACCACTTACCCGAGCAAGTTAGGAAGGTAAGACGGTGTACCCCATTTACTCGTATGCTCCACAAACAAAACCCCGTCTAATACAACTGACGACTCTTTGAGCAATATATACATTGTTATCATTAATAAGTGTACTTGTAATCAAGCTGCAATCATTCAAAAAAGCTATACAGAAGAAATTACGCCGAGTGAGAGAATGACTTGGGTAAACTAATCACTCAAAAAGGGTACATCTTACATGGATGCTTCTTCTCTAACCTCACTAGCAATAATGAAATTTCCCAATATTCCCAGAATAACTGACGTAGCCAGCAGTAACCCCATCTTGTCCTCTAATCCTGTACTGCCACACTCTCCCTGTATAACCAAAGGATCATTCATGCATTTTTGGTTCACATAATCTGGCTTTCAACACGGTGACTTCAATCAGTGTGATAAGTTCTTCCCATCTTCATTAAATATGGGTCACTCCTCCGTTTCATGTTAATGGATATAGCTAGCGAGACTGGTAATAGTTCTTTTCTATTTTATTCCTATTTTATAAATATTTACCTTACGACCCATTTGCGCTGACCATTTATCTGAATTAATAATTTTTCGGCTTAAAGCTTAATTGAAAGTCATTAAATGAAACATTTATTAGAGAGCCAAGTCCATTTCATAACTGGCGATTTGTTGCTGACCTCCGCTTACGAAGAGCGACTCGATTGGGGACCAATGACAAGCGGTTATAAGAGACATTTAGACGGACTTGGCAGGACTGCGTGCGTATCTACATCTACATAAGTACCCTGCAAGCCGCCTTCCGGCGTGTGGCAGGGGGTGTAAACACCGAGAGTATTGTGTTATATGGTGTTCTATTGTGTTATTTTCTATTATATTATGGTATATAGTGATATATTGGGTCATTCTGTGTGACTGACAAGGATATGGGGCACTGTACTGATAGATTAAATGTTCAGTAGAAGTATATGTAAGCGGGAATGTCTGTTATATCCTTGCCACCGTAACCTTGTTTCACTTGTAAGGTTTTTGCATAATAATAAACTCGTCCGAACGAATCCGATTTATAGGAATATTTCGAACTAACATTTGATGCATTTTCACTCCCGATCCTACGAAATCATTTCAGTATCACACATCTGGCATACAGCTATTAAACTCTCTTAGTTTTTCGTGGAGTCACTAACGCCCCTCCTCCTTCATTGTTAAGAACCCTTTGACTGCCTGTTATCGCTACGTGCAGGAGCACTGAACTTCTTCCTAGAGTTATCGTCTGAGAGGTGAAGCCATTGCTGTACATCGGATGACGTTATAATTGAATGGAAGGATAACTATTCTTTAATCTGATACGCCGGGAAAGCACCAGATCATTCAGGAAGGTTGGGAAGATTGTGAACTCAAATTGCAGTTGTGTTGAGTTATGTGGAATCATTTCATACAAAAGTTGATACGGAGAAAGAGCGGCCAAATTATTCTCAAATTATACTCAAATAACGAATAAATAATCAATTGAACTACTCCTTAAGAAAGATGTCCTTTAATAATTTAAAATACCGCAATGCGTTTTACTTGAAACGGTAAAAACTCCATTTTTTCCAAATTTCCATAAATTTTACCCCTTTCACGCGAACTCAAAACGTAGTACATAGATTTAAATAGAAGTTTCCGTCAACGGGCAACTTAAATGATAACGCTATCAATAGCCAAGCAACGTTATCTGTATGTTTTGAGCGTAAAGGTGAATTTCGGTAATTTTTATTATTTTTCTAAAATTTCTTCCTTTGAGCGAACTGAAGATACATGTTTGAATTTTTCAATATTTTTCCGTTGATCAACATGCAAATGCGCAACTTTTGAGTCCTTTTAGAATTAGATAATCAAAAAGTCGACTTTTTCGGCCCACCACATTCTGTGGTGCGCTTTTGTATTTTATTATTACACAGATATTACAGCACCGAATGACAGCGAGGCTCCCACAGCAAAATCGATAGTGTTTTTAGTTGCGTGACAGTGTACAATTCCGTAACTACTTTTGGTCCCAGAAACTGCAGCCTTAGCCTTTTAGATGACAAGGTATCAATAGACAAAAGAGAACGAATAATAAAAGCATTGGAATCATGCTTAACCAATGATTCAGTAGCTCAACCAAAAGAGCTTCGTATACAAAAGAGACAGAGCAATCCACAGGCAAAAGAGCAAGGATTTATTTTTAATGGGTCTAAAACATTTTCTAATACATTCATGTAATTTCTCTCCAAGTCTTCACTTAGGAAAAGTTACAACGCCTACAAACAACGACTAAAATAAATGTATAACGTATTTATTATGGGCGAAATTGAGACTTTAAAGATTCCTCTTCCATTTAACTAATCGTCAATGTAAATTACATCTTATTCACAAATAATAATAAAGAGTTATTAAATATTTGGAATTGAAAAAAAATATTTGTTAACTATAAAACGTAAGAATTTTTAAAGTACTGATTTATACGTCGAAATGCACGATATCGTGATTTCAGTGCTCAGCGATTTTCGAGACCAGACGACAAAGAGATTTCGCGAGATTGAGCGAGAACGGATTGCTATTACTGGTCTCTTTTCACTGATAGTATTATGTATACCAATCTGGTAGCTTACTGGAAGGGTTCGGTGTATACACACCCCCCTGCCGTACGCCATATGGCGGCCACATTCCTTAATATTCATTATGTACGTGCATTTTTTTAGGTTTTGGAACGAATCATTATCTTTTTTTTTGGGAAATCGCTTTGATAAACGAGTGCTTCGGATTACGAGCACGTTTATTTAGAACGCTCCCAATCCAATGGTTTGACTGTATCAAGATGTGCAAGCGTAAGTATATTTTTATAAAAAAGAAAAGTCATACATTTTTAGACAGAACTGAATATTATATCTACGGAGCCTAAAATATGCGCTTCATTTTAGAAATATTTCGCAACACGGCGCAAACTTCTCCGCGAATTTTGTAAGGCGAAGAGAACTTCAACTATTTTCGGTTAAAGCATGATTAACTCATGCATACGTCGGCCACATGTACGAAGTGGCGCGGTCTTCACTTTTCTTTAAAATATTTCGTGAAGAGCCTCTTAGAGTATCGCGATTCAAGGATGCCCTCGGTGCATGGCCTTAACTACACCATCTCTGTCTTGGAGAGAAACTGGGTTGAGACCTCTCCTCATCTGAACAAAGCACCTCTGAGGAACCACATGCTCTCAGCACGTTCTTTTCCCCTCAAGATCTCCTTTTCTTCCACAGCTAACGGCCTCACTTACCCACAATACAACTCGTGCCAAAAATTGGCATTTTTTTCTTCCTGCCCATGGAAAATTAGACAAAGCGAAGGCATTTGTAGATTTAGCAAAGATTGCATTTGTTTGTTGCATTCTCAGAGGAGAAAAATTACTCTATTTATTCATTCTTCAATGCATTACTTCCAACTCCTTCTGTTCTTTCGAATCCTTCAGTTTCATTGTCTTCCACTATTTATTCTTCTGGCACACGCATAGCATCGCTATTTCCTTCGTGAGACTTACACATTCTTTCATTTCCATTTCATAAAATGCAGTACTTCTAAACCGCCTCACCTTCAGCTATTGCGAATGCCGCGTTTTATCTTTGGCTAACGTATTCTTCAAATTTTGCCGTCTGTATACGCTTAATTTCGTCCCCATTTGCGAAAGAGTTGCAGCAAAAATAAAATTTTGGTATTCTCACTTTTCTGATTTTTATTTTGACTGAAACCATCACGTATAAACATAAGCAAGCCATCCAAAAAGGAAACTCATTGTTTGTCATCACTTCACATTCAATTTTTCTCTCCTACTCATTACTACGCCTGCCACACGCTGATAAGCGGTTTACAGGGTTCTTACCTATCCGGTACCGGTTATCCTATACCGGTTTTCTAGAAAAAAGTGAAAAGGCAGATTTTCACCTTTACCACAAAACGTATGATTAATATCCTCAGCTGGGAATCTCGTAAGGATAGAAGAACCGAGTATTTAAGCACAAGTTATTCCAGAAATATTTAAGTCGTGAGATGCACGACGAAATACGTGATACCGTGATTCCTCTACTCAGCGAGCGCGATTTCCGAGGCCAGACGACAAAGATTTCGCGAGATTATAGCGAGAACGGATATCTATTACTGGTCTCCCTTAACTAATTAGCCAATTAGGAAGTTTGGTGCTTTCACACCTACTCTCATACACCATATGGCGGTTCGCGAGGTACTAATGTGTATTATGTAATGTAAATGTGTATTATCCTCAGGTATAAGAGCATTTCAAAACAGAGTACATATATTAGGAAGAAGTATTAGGGGTAAGGAGGGAAGGGGTCCGTCGCGGAGAGGATATCAGGGAAGGGTAGGGGAGGAGGTTTTGGCGAGGGTGAAATGAGACTTATAAATTGTTCGAAAGAATTCAAGTAGTAACCTTTCCTTTAAAAGTCAGATTTTTTTTCAGGGGTCTGATTTTGTAACTTGTCGATTCTCGATATCGGTCGGCCATCCTTGGATAAATGTCGATGGAAATTCACTAATGTGATTTTATAAACGAAGCTATCGATCGAGATCGACATCGTAGCCTCCCCGATGTCGATAACTACGTCGATCAAAATTTGGAAATCGAGAACGCACGAATCCTCGTTGATAATAATGGAGAGACAGTAACAGATGCCCGTGATAAAGCGAACATTCTTAACCAGCATTAAAAAAATGCTTCACATTAGATGACGGTCGAGTCAACGCATTCCCCACCCGGAAATATTTCGACATCAAAATTAAAGCGTAGAATGAGGCTAGTAGCGAATTCGAAGAATATAGATCTATTACATTACGCGAATCGCTGGTAAAGAATCCAAAAGAGTTCTGGTCATACGTTCGTGAGAGTAGAGGCAAACAATCGACCGTTTTGCACCTTGTTGATAATAATGGAAAGACAGTAACAGATGCCAGTGATAAAGCGAACATTCTTAACCAGCATTTTAAAAAATGCTTCACATTAGATGACGGTCGAGTCAACGCATTCCCCACCCGCGTTAGTTCCACAATGAGTAAGTTAGAATTGAACGAGGCAGGAATTAGAAACCTTTTATCACAGGTCGATAGTAAGAAATCTCCCGGGCCAGAAGGCGTGCCTGCATATGTAATATCTACGCTAGCAAATGAGCTTGCTCCTCTTCTTCTCGCGTTTTTCAGTAAATCTTTAGATGAATGCACGGTTCCGGTCTCATGGAAGAAAGCGCACATTACTCCAGTGCCGAAAAAAGGGCGTAAGACACAACCAGACGACTTCCGGCCGATATCGTTAACGTCGGTATTTAGTAAAATTCTTGAGCACATCATCTGTAGTTATATAATGCGTTTTCTCAGTGAAAATGTTGCGATAACGGAAAGTCAACATGGGTTTCGTAAGGGTCGCTCCTGTGAGAGCCAGTTAGCACTTCTCAATCAGGACATAATGCATGCAGCCGACGAAGGCTTTAGGACAGATGCTATATTTTTGGATTTTAGAAAGGCATTCGATACAGTTCCGCACGCGAAGTTACTACAGAAACTAGAATCTTATGGAATCGATGATCAAATCATTCAGTGGATTAAGTCATTCTTGACATGCAGAAGCCAACGCGTAGTCTTAGATGGGACTTTTTCTGATGAAGTGGAAGTGACATCAGGGGTACCTCAGGGCAGTGTTATTGGGCCCATATTATTCCTTATTTATATTAACGATATCGTAGACAACGTTAAGAGTAACGTACGGCTCTTTGCGGACGACACCCTTATATACAGAAAAATCCAAAACGCGGAGGATTCATTGATATTACAGAGTGACCTGGACGTTGTTACCAAATGGTGTAAAGATTGGCAGCTCAGTTTAAACATAGAGAAATGTGTAGCAATGAGCATGACCCGCTCTCCGATCAGAAGCGTGAGCCTAACTCCCTATCACATTAGCGGCTCAACGTTAGAATTCGTGAGTCAATACAAATATTTAGGGGTCGTTTTCAGTAGTAATTTATCATTTAAAACGCATATACGAGATATAGTGGGGTCAGCCGATAGGACATTGAGGCTATGTAACCGCGTTCTTAGAGGCAGTCAGTCGTGTGTCAAAGAGGTAGCTTATTTTTCACTAGTTCGCCCGTTACTTGAGTACTGCTGCGCGGTGTGGAATCCGCACGAGAAGGGTTTGATTTTGGAACTAGAGCGCGTACAACGTAGAGCGGCTCGTTTCGTTAAGGGAGACTACAAGTTCGACAGCAGTGTATCAGATATGATTAAATCCCTCGGCTGGAACTCTCTTGACGATAGAAGACTCGAGTTTAGGCACAGATTGTTCGAGAAATTCCTGAGTGGTGACTTACATGACGAAATACGCGACATAATGATTCCTGCGCTTAACGAACGCAATTTTCGAGACCAGACGTCGAAACAATTTCGTGAGATTATTGCACGAACGGATAGTTATTATTGATCTCTTTTCCAGATAGTATTAGACGCGTAAATAGGATGAACAATTAGGGACTTTGATGTATTTACACACCCCACCATACGCCATACGGCGGTTCGCGGGGTATTTATGTACATGTAAATGGAATCGCTGTGCGAAGGCGTGACTTTGTGGGAAGCCATATGAATAAGCTAATAAAACTGTATTTTCAACAAGATTTAATCTTGTGGAAAATGCAAAGTTTTTTTAGCTTATATATGTAAATGTAAAATCCGTCGATAGCTGAAGTAAAGAAATATGGCAGTGCGTTTAGTTGCCTATTTCTTTTCGGAAGAAATTAAGAAGGGTAAAAATATCACCCGTATACGTGTTAGGGGTATTTTAAATCCTTCTGATGTTATGGAAGAGGAATTCCGGAGAATATTTAGGTTGTCAGATATTTGATTGATACTTAATATCTCGCGTGAGACTAATACGCAATAATACGGAATTCCGATACACTTGACTTGGATACAAGAGACTTGGACACTTGCTTACAAGTATGCAAGAGTCTTACTTGCATACTTGTATGCTCTGCCGCAGTCTGAAGTTTACAATAGTACATTCAGTTAATACCAATATCAGTAAGAAAATTTATATCAATATCAAGTATACTTTCTGGGTTCTGGGTCTGTATGTTCAGATTTGCATTGTCATTGAGGCATTTTTCCTATTTCTGTGCCATTATTTAGCTGCATTGGAAGTATATGGCAATATCAATCATACATTCAAGTTCACGTAATATTTTATTTACATCAAATGATATTAGAATGGAAAACTGTTTATCATTTCAAAACAATAGTTGCATCGACAGAAATGAAGTATTCCATTAAAGTAACTTGAGCATTTCGAGATTATCACTCCGTTATTCCATAATTTATCTCTAGGTATGGTGAGTTAAAATATAATCATTAGAAAACATTATTTTATATATATCATCATCATCATCAGCCATTTTCAATCTGATGTCGGATGTAGGCCTCCCCAAGCGCTTTCCAATTCTCTCTATTCTGAGTTATTGCTATGTTACCCCTAAATACTGAATGATGTCTCTGTCCCATCGGTCCCTTGGTCTTCTTCTTGGTCTCTACACATCTCTTGGTATCCAGTTCAGAACTGCTGATGTCCATCGGTTGTCGATTCTTCTCGCAACATGGCCAGCCCACATCCATTTCAGTGATCTTAACTTATCTATGATGTATGTCACTCCTATCATCATCCTAACCTTCCTTCCTTCCTTTTAGAAATAGGTTTTCAGCACTTCAAGAAGTAGAAAGGTAGGAAGCCAAAGTCATGGAAGTCGTGAAAGCAGCGGCAAAAGAAGTAGCAAGCACACAAAAAGACCAAAGGATAAGAAGTTCAGTGACAGAACCAGGAAAATGATGAAACAACGAAAGCAACTGAAGCACTTAGACTTGCCAAAGGAAAATATCGAATATATCGAGCTATGCAAGTCTATCAGAGTGGCGATGAAGGAAGATGTAAGGAATTTTAACGAAAGAATTGTACAAGAAGCTATAGAGAACAGCAAGAGTATGAAGAGGGCCAGACGACGCCTAGCAATGGGAAAGAAACAAATCTTGGTTGTCCAG
>KZ309189.1:520118-535199 GCA_000376725.2 Ladona fulva | reverse complement strand
GACCACATCCACACGCTGCAAGAAATTATCAGCAAAATGAACGAATACGAGATGCCACTAGTACTCTGCTTGTTGGACTATGCCCAGGCCTTTGACTCGGTATGTACCTCCTCCACACTGGAAGCACTAGGAGAAAAAGGAATAGATATCAAGTACATCCAACTCTTAAGCAGCATCTATAAGGATGCCACAGTCTCTGTAATTCTGCATGAAGCATCAGAGAAATTCCGGATTGAGAAGGGAGTGTGACAAGGCGACTGCCTTTCACCAATTCTTTTTACTGCCGTTTTGTAAGAAGCCTTTAAAAACCTTAGACTAGGAGGAAAGAGACCTACGGATTATTGGAGAGCACATCAGTCAGTTACGTTTCACAGATGATATAGTAATCTTCGAAACAAACGGTGAAGATCCAGCATCAAGACTTCGAGAACAGAACACGGCGGGGCATAAAATAGGACTGAGGATTAATTTATCATAATACTAAGGTCATGTGTAATTCTTTCGCAGCACAAGTACAAACCTAACTGCAAGAGATACCCCTAGATATTTCTTCAGAATACACTTACCTGGGACAACTAGTTACGAAAGGAGCGAAAAACAGGATTAATGAAGTGAATCGAAGAATGAAACTATGCTGGAGTAACTTTGGAAGAAACGTCAATATTCTGAAGTCAAAAATGCCGATGGTCCTGAAGACCATCGGCATTTTGCTTTAACCAAATGCTTTCTACCAATTTTGACATATGGAAGTGGAACTTCACGAGCGATCGAAAACGCTACTACGCGATTGGAGGAAGAAAGCGGAAGTGCGTTTGCCGAGTGGGCGTTGCAGCTAACCATGGTGAAGGTTTCGGCGGTCGTGGTAGGAGAGCGGCTCCGTGTTGTCGTAGATCTACCTTTAGGGGATAAAGGAGGGTCATTTAAGAGATATAGGATGCGTGTTTTCCCCGTCTTCTATTCAGATTTGGGTTTATATGGGCATTGGGATGTTGGACACTCGTTACTAATTAGTAATGACCGAAACTACCACACGGTGTTGACTGAATGGGAATTGAGAGACTGTAGGGAAGGACCTCTCTTCATATGTCCCACTAGTGTAGTGTTAAGAACTGCGGTAAGTGGGGGTTGTGAATATGAGTTATTCATGGGGAAGCCGGCGTCGGATTGCGAGAAGGTGGCCATGAACCTTACGAAGCTATATTTCAGTCGGTTGAAACAGGGATAGGCTTTCGCAAGTCCCACTGAGATTCCCGTAACTTGGTCCGGTCTGACTCTCTTAATCCCGCATATTGCCAACAGGACTTTTTATGCGTGTTGCAAATTGAGACTGCATTTTTTCTTATAACTCGGGCTCAATGGTCCCATATGATGAAGGTGAGGATGATGATGATAGGGATGAGGATGATCATGATGTTGTGCAACTGCCGATGGGGAAGGTCCTCAGTCTCGATGGTTCTGCAGACTTCTCTTCTCTCCTCCCAGGTGGCTGGAGCGCCGGCAGGTTCAGTTGGAGCAGGAACACTTGATATTTATCATGCTGGAACGGCGTAGGGCTCCGATAGGAGCTGTGATGATTTAGCAAATCATTTCCGATAGACTTTAGCAAATCATTTTAAAAGAGTTTAGCAAATCGCTTCCACTGGGATTGAGCAAATCGTTTTCGTTTTCTCCAGAAGGAGCTGTGAGGTTTCAGCAGATCGTCTTGTAGAACGACTTCGTCGGATTCCCGTAACTATTGTGTGCCATGACTTTATACTTTAACATTGGTGGCGGAATAACTGGGTTGGTGGCATGTGCTACCATCATGTTTTGCTGGCGCAAGTGGGTTGTGCAAAAGTGTCACCATTATCGGAGGCCGTGTGAATAAGAAAAAAGCTATAGATGCCAGAAATGTGTGGGTAGTGGTTGAGGAAGATGATCCGTAATAAGTGAATTTTGTTGTAAATGTAGTTAAGGGAAATTTTTTTTGTTTGTTGCTTTGTTTTTTTGTTGTGTTAAGTAGTGGATAGATGGAGTGGAAGTGAATTTTTTTGAAGTGGGGTTTAATTATAAGGAATTAGCTTTAGTTTTCTTGTTTTATCATTTTGCTAATATTTTGGGGTTTGGAGATGTAAAGAGTTGCAGTTGATACGGCAACTCTCCTTTGTGGGGGGATGGTGTAAGTGTCAGGTGGTGAGTCAGCGCTTCTTATGAACCCCGTGTGAAGCCCAGCTACCGCGGACTCTCTTCCTTCCTGCTGACCCTTTCTTTTCACACACTCCTGTTAGGCTCATGTATCCCTTCCCCCACCCCATTCTCCTGCCACGGTAGCGATCCTTTGGCGAGCACGGGAATGATGTAGGCAGTTGAAGGAGAATAAAGATCTGTGACGGAAGCCATCGGCTTTTCATTTCCTTGCTCCATTTTTGCTCCCTGAGCGAATCCCCGCCGGATTATGGACTAGCTTTACAGATGAATGTTATTTTGCAGTGCAAAGAAGTTCAGCTCTGTCCATGTCTACGATTGAGCAAGAAATATTCCTGATTTCCGAATGGAATTCTCAGGGTTTAAGATTGATTTCAGCCGATCATACCGATTTAATGCATGCTTGCCACTCCAGCGAAGAGACGCTAATTTTCTCGCGGAATCACGGTCTGGGACAAAAGCAGCTCCTTCTAACCGCATTATGTAACAACTACTTTTTAATTTCAAATCCTCTTTCGCTCTGTGACCAAATGGGAAATTTTGTTTATATATCAGACCTCTTCGTCCGGCGAATAGCTCTGGAGATGTAACATCTTGCTGCCTCATCCACTCTTCTTTCCTCTTTTGGTGGCTTTTCTTAAGTCTCTGCCAACCATTGTTCATTGGTTGGAAGTGCATTTCCACATTTTCTCCAGTACGTTGTCGGGATGGTATGCATTTGAAATTAAGCGGCTTTAATATGCTGGTGTTATCTATCTTAAAACTATATTAAAATGTTATGGTCGAGCTTGACTTAGTGGAATTCCACACACAAAACAAAGTATAGCAGCAGAACAACTAGTTGACATTATCAGGTGAACCTAAGGATGTTAACTCGATGCTATTCAGTAAAAATGTGCTAGGGAAGTTACGAATTGTTCTTTCTTTTCAGATGTAAAATCATTATATCTCTTTGTCGCCTCAACCATTGTTGCAAGATTTCGTTTTAACAATACCAATTCAACAAAAACGGTGTATATTTAATGTCATCGCTGTGAGCGAACATATGATCTTTCGCAGAACAGCCGCTGTAATTTCACTCGAATCTCTTTCGAAACTTGGCGGGACATCTCTCCCAACCAATGGTCTCGTTTTACTCCGGTAGAGATGCCGCTATTTACAGTTTTTCATCTAAAAATAAAACATTTCAAAAAGCGACAATTAGTCTTCCCACAATCTCTAACATTACATTTTAGCCATAATACCACTCAGGAATTGGTCGTGGCATTTTCATGCTCCTCCACACATGTTGGGTATTCAAATGAACGAGCGCGACAAAACTCAATGCGATGAAAGACAGGCGAAAAGAATGAAATATGCACTGATGGCAGAGAGAGGTCACGTGACGGCTATCCGTGCACTTCAAAACTCACTGCAAACGAGACCATTAAGCCTAGTCAACACCACTTTTAATCATCCCCTCTGCTATAACTTCACTAAACAAAATGGGTATTGCCTTTGGGTCCCCGTTACCATGTTGATATTGAAAGAGCAGACATAAGGAGGCCTTTGGTGTGTGTGATGTTGCTCACAGTGCAAAGAGTGACAGAACGCAATCCTTAAAAAAATCTGCGTCTTATCAAATGAGCGTGGAACTCTTCAATGACGAGCAGTCGAGGAGAGGAAGTCGCAGTCATAGGCACAGTGTATCTATTTCTTGTTAGAGGAGGGTCTTCTCTCCAGTTGACACAGTCCATGTTTCACAACCGTAATAAGCAACACTGCATTTATAAGTCCGTTCTTAATGTTCAAGCTGAAATAATCTGCTTTCAGAAATTTTTATTTTCTAGAAAGGAATCCTCTTGGTTTGAGCTATATTCCTTAATATATTTCTTCATCGAGGGATACCTTTCTACCCAAGTAACAGAATTCTTCGATTCCTTCAATGACGTGCATTCCTGGTTCCACTAAAAATTATCTTCTCTGGTTCGTATGCAAGACATCACACTGCTTTTATTTCATTTGGATGCTTTAGTTTTTTACGTTCTTTTCCATCTAAATTTACGTTATGTACCCAGCAAGAAAGCATGCCGCCTTTCGCTGTACCTTTTCAGATCCTGGAATACAACACTTATCGACAGCATCCCATGCACACTCATAGTGAGGCCAAAATAAAGCGAAATAACATCGCTCACGGACTTCTTCTTCGCTCCCACCGACTATTGTCTTCACGAATCCGAGATTATTAAGTGCTCGTCCACATTTATTGCTGTGTTGTGGGTACTCCACGTTAAGATATTTCACTGTTTCTACTGTTAATAAGTTTTCCTTCGGAGGCTGTACAAATAATCAATTGCTATAGATTCTCTTTCGAAGAAGTTAGTTATTGAACATTTAGCTCTAATTGCCAATCATTGCACCATTTTATTTATAATTCTATCTAGATCACTCGACAGAGTAAATTTATCCTATTTACATTCTATTTCCCTATAAATGACCGTGTCGTCGGCAAATATAACACATTTAATATCAGTGTTATCACTAAAGCCGTTGATATACATTAAAAATAGTAACGGTCCGATTTCACTTCCTTGCAGCACGCCCGATATCACTTTAATCAGGTCGGAACTAATGCCATCCCATACGTCTCGTGGTCCTGTCGCAGAGAAAGTCATTAACCCTGATTATTAATTCTCCATTGATAGCAGCAACTTTTAATTTGTATAATAAATTATTATGTGGGACTTTTTGATTTATAACCTTATGATGGGCCACAGTGATTTTCAGCGGTGAAGTAGTACCTTTTTTATTAAGCACAGTTAAGTCCTTTTCCTCTGCATTTGCAATTGCGCGTGTCATCAGCAAATTTCAGTATCCCAATTGTTTCTTAACAGCACGAAAATCTATATTAATGGTTCTTTTTCCACCGTATCAATATATGGAATTTGGAAATTAAATGAATGCAGTGATTGTAGTTCCGGATTTGAATTACAAAATTCAATGAAAAACTGATGCCAAATATTTCACTCATTTTAAATACACATTTGAAAAATTTATAACTAACAGCATTGGTCTTTCAGATTCCCATGGAATGAAACATCTCATATATTCTGAATGCCTGAAATTCACGCCTATTTGAAAGATTGAATTCGATTTTGTGTGCACAACTACTTCAGATGTAAATCTGCACTTTGTCTTTAAGCTCCTTATTTCAAGTGGAATTTGGGCCGATCATTAATGCGCCGCACATTCCGAAGAAATCGTCGCTTTCGCGTCGTTCGATTTTAAAACGTCTTTCTTATTCTCATAGTCAAACTTTTTTTGTCTCTTAGATACAGAGAAATGTATCTTTTATATACCTTTGTTTCAGTCTTGTTCACGGCTGTGATGATATGAAAGCTACTGAGGCATGAGTCATGCAGAGTAATGGCATTGATTAAGGTTTCTCCTTATGCAATGTTATTAAAAGTGTTACTCGAAGAGTCATTGTGCTTCCCTAATGCGAGTTTTTTCTGCTTACAGCATTCTGACTAAGTGAAAGAAAAGGCAAACTACCTCACTCCTCATCTTGCCTAGTAAACCTCATCTCCCTCTCCTAGCTCTTCGTAGCTGATAGTAGAGAAAAGAGGTCCCAAACGGCCTTCGGGTTGAATACTTTACAGACAGTCGCACTTGGGGATTCCCGCACTTTCCAAGCACCGGACAATTTCCACGTCATTTTTAAATGTAAGTTTCGAAACAAAAACGCGGAAGAGAAGTAACAGCAGAGCAATGGTGAGAGGCGCGTTTTCCAAACTTTTTCACTTTGCCACTCACCCTTGGTTACTTAAATTAGTCACCGAAAGAGATATTCCGATATAAAAGTCAGATTGAAAATGAAAACAAATACCCGTTTACCAGCAACACATAAAGATTTATTCAGCGACCTAGGTTTCGACGCGTCCCGTCATCATCAGGCAAAGTACAAAAACTTTTTTTCCTTGCATATAGTCAAGGGGCGTAGAGGAGGTTAGGTATAGAAGGTTTTGGAGGAGAGGGATTTGCGACGGAGGAAAGGATTGGAGAGGGAAATGGTGGAAGTTGGTTGATGATAATCTTGAAATTTGGATTGGCGACCGTTTTGAGGATTTCCAATTGTTCCTTACAGTTCATGGAACATCCTTTTCCCTCGAAATGGAGGTATTTCATCTCCCATGTACAATGGTGGACAGTTTCAATTTCAAATTTGCAATATTAACCTGCAGCCTAACACCAAGCTGGTATCCTTTGACATCAAAAATGTATCTACGAGTGTACCTCTTCATGAGTCTCTCTTGTTAACTTCTAAAAACTGTCAATACTGATCCCTGTTTAACCCAAGAAATTTGTAAACTATTAAGCATTTGCCTTTCTCAAAATTATTTCTTGTTCAACGGTAAATTTTATAAACAGAATGAACCTCCTTTCTCCCGTAATGGCGGAAATTTTCTTAAACGAGTTAGATCAGAAACTGTTTTCTTCTTGTCATCCTTTAACTGGCTCTATTGTTTATTGGTTCCAGTGCTTAGACGATACAATTTGTGCTTGGAAAGGCTCAGGCAGACAGCTAGATCTCTTCCTCGATCTTATTAACAACCACCATTCTGCCATCTCCTTCACTTTGGACACCCCCAAGGATGGCATCCTCAACTTCCTCAACCTCAGTACGAGGATTGTCGGAAACAAGCATATATTTGGAATCCACCGGAAAGACACGTATACGGACCTAGCCATACCCTCGGATTCTCGACACCTCCCTTCCCAATAATTAGCCCCCTTCCATTCCCTCGTCCATAGACTTTTCCTGATACCTCTTTCCACTCCCAACTTTCACAAGGTAGTTTCAACTATCAAGCAAATCGCTGCTCCCCCCGGAATACATCGACCACCTCATTGAGAAAAAGAGGAAGAAGGTATGCCTCAATCGCATTTTCCGAAAGACGACGAAGGACATTCCTCCCTGCCCCCCACGGTGGTGCTCTATTCCATTCTTGGAAAGACTAGCACTAGGGTAGCGAGATGTTTCCCGGATAACCGCTTATGAGAAACTTGGGAACATCCTTAGGAATGGCAAGGACCGGTTGGACCCCACGGAGAGGAGCGGTGTCTACCGTTTGAAGTGCGAGGACTGTTCTGGGGCCTACGTTGGACGGTGTGGGAGAAGTTTCGATAAGAGGAAGAAAGAACACCCTGGTGTTCTTTCTTCCTCTTATCTTTCTTCCGCAACAATCATCTGGAGGCTTCGAAAATGGCATGCCATCTCCTAGAAACAGGCCAACATTGTACATGGGAGATGGAATACGTCCATTTCGAGGGAAAAGGACGTTCCATGAACTGTAAGGAACAATTGGAAATCCTCAAAACGATCGCCAATCCAAATTTCAAGATTATCATCAACCACCTTCCACCATTTCCCTCCCCAATCCTTTCCTCCGTCGTCAAATCTCTCTCCTCCCGAAACCCTCTCCACCTAACCTCTCATACCCCTCCTTGACTATATACAGTCAACTTTGCTTAATTGGGCCACTGTTTTACTGGGGCAGCCGCTTATTTGGGCCAAATCTCGAGGAACGGAAACCAAACTATTCAGGTAACACATAATTTAATCGCTTAATAGGGACAGTAATAGACGCGAGCTTCCAGTCAGTCGTCTATCGTAGCCCTAGAAGAACCGCGATTAAGTAAGCCCATGTAAGTACATGAGATATGAATCATAGGCATAGGTGCCAACTAGATTTAGATTAATACCCCTTGAGCTTCCAGTGGCGTATTGCAAGTTACCAGTTAGCAACCTACTTCCTTTGTGTTTTTAACCTTTGAGAGGTGTAACACGCTTCTGCTTTATAGCCTACCGTTACCGTTAGAGATAAGTGGAAAAATGTTGCTTTTGCGAGGAATAGAGTTTGTCGCTGACAGCCGGAGAGCTATAAAAATCAGCACCATATAAAACAGCTTTGATGTTTGTGGCTTAAAACCCTTGGAGATTCCGGAAAATTTAAGCATCCTGGAAAATGAGGACATATTAACAACAGTTCATATAGTAAATAACAAAGAATTTTCTACAATAGATGACAATTTACTATGCTACAATGAAGACTGTGAATACTCAATTGTCGATGGAATTAAATTGAAAAAAAAAATTGAAGAAGAGAGTGATGAAATGATGATTCACCTGTACTTGTATCTAACCAAGAGGTAAAACTATTAATGATTTTACTACGAGTAGAAGTTGCTTGTATACTGCAAGCTTTATAATAATAGATTTTCCTAACTCTCATTTTGCACACGTTTCACGACATTTTAGGAAGTTCAAAGTCTCAAGTTTCAAGTCCCTCCTCCCTCAATTCCGACGTTTAAGCCCCCTAACATTGAACCACGTAACAATTGAGAAGTAGAATACCAGTATAATTGACATAAATATATAACGTAGAATTTTCAACAATAGATGACAATTAACTATGTTACGATGGAAATGAAGACTGTGAGGACTCAATTGTCGATGGAATTAAATTAAAAAACAAAACAAATGAAAAAGAAAGTGATGAAAATAATGATTCACCTATGCTTTAATCTAGCCGAGAGTCAAGCATTTATATTCGAGCACAGCGTTATTTTATGCAAGAAGGAAACGAAGGGAGCCCAGCATCCGCATTGAATATTTGAGCTGATTTTGTCGAAATGCAAACTTACAAAAACAAAAGACACATTACTCTTGACGGATTTTTAAGAAAAAGATTGTAAATAGCTATCTATTATTTCCTTAAAAATGTATAATTAGCTATAAACATGATCAAATAATTTTATTTTATGGTGATTTATTCTTTCCCTAGAATTAAATTCCTCAGAGTGAAGGCTGTGAGACGGGTACTGAAGGCAGTATGACAGGCACCTATTGACCATTATTTAATCGTATTCTTATTTTATTTTCTTTGTATTTCATTTTAATTTCCTGTATTTCATATTTCTGTACAATATTTTATTAAAATGTCGATAGAAAATATTTTAATGTTTATATTTTATAGAAATTCAATTTATTAGGGCAGCCGCTTAATTGGGCTAAAATGTCTTAGTCCCAATGTGTCCCGATTAAGCGGAATTGACTGTATATGGAAAAAATGGCGACGCGTCGAAACCTAGGTCGCTGAATATATCTTCATGTGGTACGGGTAAACGTTTTGTTTTTATTTTTGTCAGTTCTTTATGGCTTCCAAGCACAAAGTCTTGACAGATTCTATTGATAGTACAAACGTCACATTTTAAGGTGGAAATGTGCAATCTTTATCATCTTCATGTATAATTTGCGTAGCGTCCGTCAATCCTTAGAAACGGTTCTTTCTAGAACATGCATCGCTTTGTGTTGGACTTAACACCATATAAGACACCAGGAAATCTTACTTTATGTTATGTTATATTTTAATATTTTTTTCACAGCAATGCGTGATTTTAACAATACGAAATAAGGGGGGAATATGTATTGGAAGGGCAAAATGTAAGAGTTTATTGGAAATTCCTTTTAGTAGAAAATACTCAACTTTCTAAGCCAGTATAAACTTATATTATACCTTTAAGACTATGAAAAACATTTTGTCAGTAAATATTACCCGAATTTATCGGGTTTTTCAGTCCAAATTCACCCTTTTGCATGCCAAATGCATCCTTTTACAAATCAAATTCATCCTTTTGCAAGTCGATTTCACCCATTAAGAAATCAAGTCTCTTAATTATATATATCGCAGATCGTTCTTGGAAAGAATGAGTCTGAATTGAATCAGTATCTCCGTCAGATGTTGGCTGCTTCTTCAGAAAAAGAAAATGAAATGGATGTTATTAATAATTCTGTAGCAAATGTGATTCCTACAGACAGTTAAAATATTGTATATAATGATTATAGACATGAAATTGCTACGAACAGCAGGAGGAGAGAAATTTGAAACGAATTCAAAAACGAAAATATATAAATGGTGCATTCACTTTTTTTGGAAGCACACTAAATGCACTAAAATGACCAATTATGATAACTTTGCTAGGATTTTACTTATTTAACAATATAACATTAAAATTTTGCAGTTAAGAGACTTGATTTCTTAATGGGCGAAATCGACTTGCAAAAGGATGAATTTGTTTTGTGAAAGGGCGAATTTGATTTGCAAAAGGATGCATTTTGGCTTTTTCTGATGAAGTGGAAGTGACATCAGGGACACCTCAGGGTAGTGTTATTGGGCCCATATTATTCCTTATTTATATTAACGATATCGTAGACAACGTTAAGAGTAACGTACGGCTCTTTGCGGACGACACCCTTACATACAGAAAAATCCAAAACGCGGAGGATTCATTGACATTACAGAGTGACCTGGACATTGTTACTAAATGGTGTAAAGATTGGCAGCTCAGTTTAAACATAGAGAAATGTGTAGCAATGAGCATGACCCGCTCTCCGATCAGAAGCGTGAGCCTAACTCCCTATCACATTAGCGGCTCAACGTTAGAATTCGTGAGTCAATACAAATATTTAGGGGTCGTTTTCAGTAGTAATTTATCATTTAAAACGCATATACGAGATATAGTGGGGTCAGCCGATAGGACATTGAGGCTATGTAACCGCGTTCTTAGAGGCAGTCAGTCGTGTGTCAAAGAGGTAGCTTATTTTTCACTAGTTCGCCCGTTACTTGAGTACTGCTGCGCGGTGTGGAATCCGCACGAGAAGGGTTTGATTTTGGAACTAGAGCGCGTACAACGTAGAGCGGCTCGTTTCGTTAAGGGAGACTACAAGTTCGACAGCAGTGTATCAGATATGATTAAATCCCTCGGCTGGAACTCTCTTGACGATAGAAGACTCGAGTTTAGGCACAGATTGTTCGAGAAATTCCTGAGTGGTGACTTACATGACGAAGTACGCGACATAATGATTCCTGCGCTTAACGAACGCAATTTTCGAGACCAGACGTCGAAAAAATTTCGTGAGATTATTGCACGAACGGATAGTTATTATTGATTTCTTTTCCAGATAGTATTAGACGCGTAAATAGGATGAACAATTAGGGACTTTGGTGTATTAACAACCCCTCGCCATACGCCATACGGTGGTTCGCGGGGTATTTATGCAAATGTAAATGTAAAAAGAACATCTTTGGAGATATCTTATCACGAGAGAAAAGAAACAGATGCCCTCCAGACATGAACAATGTACCTATTAAAGAATACCCAGAGTTCATATAAGCTGCTTTGCCGAGTTGAAAACTAGCAGCAATATTTCCATTTCAGTCTTCTATCTGCCCAAAGAGCTAAATCATGTAGTCAAAGCGGTTGTTTACAGGAACAAATCCTTCAGATTGACAAAGGGCAACCTTGTCCCGCAGTACACAAGAGTCAAACGTAGGTACAAAGGTGTATCTCAATATAGAATAAAAGAAATTTTGTACTTTTCCACAGGGATTTTAATTCGCTACTGGTTTCGTAAGTGTACTTACATCTTCAGGCCTCAAGATGTAAGTACGCTTACAAATCGGTAGCGAATTAAAGTCCCTGTGGAAAAGTGCAAAGTTTCTTTTATTCTGCTTTGTTAACTTCATTTTGTCACCACTGCAATTAAATTAGATTCAACACGTTGCATTCAGGGTTAGTAACATTTATGCTATCGAATTAATACAGGTCTCTTAATTAATTTATCTTTTATCGTTGATGCTCGCATAAGCAGAAGGAACTTTTCATCATCAATGAAAACACTTCTTACTCTCCTTCACTGTGGAGATGTGGTAACACTCCCCTGCCATACGCCAATCGGCGGCTCGCGGGGTAAAATTCTAAATTCACCCGGTGACCAATCCACTTCCCTTGAGATGGATGAGAATATCAAGGAAATGTCCTCCTCCTATTTCATGGTGACTTTGACGTTCTCATGTTGGTCGTTCATATGGTCCAGGAGAGCATCTGGTCTATGTGGCCAAACTATGAAGGTGTCACCCACTTGCGGAAGAAGCACTTTGGCGTTAGGGGGCTGAGGATCGCGCTTTCTCCTCAAAATTTTGCATTAAGGAATTGGGAATAGCCCAAGAGGACCACTGTGCCTGTGTCCGTTTACTCATAAAATTTTCTATCACAGAGAAAGTAATTCGAACTAAGAGCATGGCTAAACAGGCTAATAGTCTAGCAAACAAGGAGACAACGTCAAAGCTCACCATTGAATTTTACATTTACATTAGTACCGCGAAAGCCGCCGTATGGCGTATGGCAGGGGGTGTGAAAACACCGAACCTATTAATAAGTTACATGATTGGTATTCCTAATACTATCAGGAAACGAAGACCAGTAATAGCTATCTGTTCTTGCTATAATATCGCGAAATCTCTTTGTCGTCTGCTTTCGGAAATCGCGCTCGCTGAGAACGGGAATTACGATATCGCGTATTTCGTCATGCAAATCAGTACTTTAAAATTTCTGGAATAAATTGTGCCTATACTCGCTTCTTCTATCCTTTAGAGATTCCCAGCCGAGGGTTTTAATCATTTCCTATACACTACTATCGAAACTATAATCTCCCTTAACGAAAAGAGCCGCTCTGCGTTGTACACTCCAAGATCAGAGCCTCCTCGTGTAGATTCCATACTGCGCAACAGTATTCAAGTAATGGACGAACGAGCGAGAAATAAGCCACTTCTTTGACACTCGGTTGACTACCCCTGAGAATCGCGGAACGCGGGCAGACCCAACTACGTCTTGGATGTGTCTTTTAAACGTTACTACTGAAAAGGACTCTGGAGTTTTGGACAATATATTTGTACTGAAATACGAATTCTAACGTTGCGCCACTACTGTGGGAGCAAAGGAGTAATGTGCGCTTTCTTCCATGAGATCGGAACTGTTCGTTCGTCTAAAGATTTCTTGAAGAATGCAAGAAGGAGGGGGGCAAGCTCATTTGCAAACGTAGATATAACGATTGCAGGGATCCCTTCTGGTTCGGGAGATATTTTACCTTCGATCTGAAGTGAAAGGTTACTAATGCCTGTCTCATTTACTCCCAACTTACTCATTTTCGATCTAACGCGACAAGGAAATGCGTTGACGGGACCGTCATCTGATATGAAACATTTTTTTAAATGCTGATTAAGAACATTTGCCTTTTCGCATGAATCTGTCACGGAGATTCCATTTTCGTCAACGAGATGAAAAACGGTCGATTGCTCGTCTCTGGTTTCTCGGACGTATGACCAAAATTCCTTAGGATTATTTTCGAGCGATTCGCGTAACGTGTCAGATCAATATGCATCGAATTCGTTACGTGTCTCTACCTTCCCTGCAGTCTTGATATCTAAATATTTACGCCGCCGTTCTTCGCATTCTCTGCTGTTACGTGGAAGAGACTTCATGCGAGAATGAGATAACCTTTGTTTTCTTTGGAGAGAACGCAATTTCGGTTTCGCGGATCCATCGCGGATCTTGACGATCTCTAACAATTTTAGTCGGCACAAATCTAGAGACGCCTTCTCGAAGGACACGGAGAAGCTCGCACCAGCTATCAGCTACTGAATTATTCTGTATGCAACTAAGTAGGGCATCACTTTTCGTCTTAATAAACATCTTGAACGCAATAACGTTTGCTTTCCTAAAATATATATAAGACACGAGGGGGTTTCAATACTCAGAATCCAGCTATCTGAAGTACCGCAGTTATTATTTTATGATCAGATATACCTTCATTTACGGCAATTCTGTGTAGAAGGTGAGGATGGTTAGTGGCAAGGAGATAAAAAATATTGCCTTTTCCGAGAGTAGCAATTCGAGTCCCTTCTGTATTTACCTGCCCGAGAGCGAAGACTGAGAATAAATCGATTAATTTCTGTGAAGTATATTTATCTCAACAGTTTTCTCTGACGGACATGTTTTGCAAGTTTATATTGGGAAGATTGAAATCGCCTCCTAAGAAAACGGTAGCGTCGGGTTTACTCTAATAATTTTAAGAATCGTGAGGACTACAAAAAGAACAGAGATATGTTTTCTTACCATGTTTAATATAGAATCCCGCTTGCTTATTACGAATACTCCTACAGTTCACTATGACTAACTTGATTTCTTTGTGATCTCCGCTCTTCGGTTGAGGACAAGAATTCGAGCACTAGGATTACCTTTATACGGATTTTCTCGTTGTTCTATTACTTTCCTTACAAGACGTTAGTTTTCTAAGCTGGTTCCCCTTTAAATCCCTATTATCTGATCTAAAACTTGAGAGAGGCGGCGTAATTTCCCTATCGTCTAACCTAAAGAAACCCTATTGTCCTCATATACCCTACGAGCCACCTGGTCGCCAGAACGGTCAAGGGGTGCCAACACGAAGCGAGAACAGGTCTCAAATCAACGAAACCTACCCCGTTGCTCCTACAGAAGTCCCGCAGTTTCCGGTTCAGGCCGATAATTCGACTTCAAACCAAAGAACCACGGTCCGTCCGCGGAACGATGCTGAAAAATGACAGCGACACTCGAACACCCGACTCACTCTCGACACGGGAAGCCTCGTCGACCAGGTTCTTAAGAGAACCTAAGATCTCCTCGGATCCGAATCTCGAGGCGTCGCACAGTGGGCTAGAATCGAAAAAAGCTGGCCAAGAGGCCAAAAATGGTTTTTTAGAGTGAGGATCGTGAAACTTCGCATACGTATTCAGAAAAGATTGAATTATGTTGTTCCGCCTTTTATTTTTCGTTATTTGTGCGCATCAGAAAGATACAGGGTGTCAAACTTGGGAAATTTTCACAGAAAAGAATGTTCTCGGATTTTTCTGAAAAACATTCAAGTTTGCTGCGATGCAGACGTGATTAAAGGAAACTAATGGAAAAACCGATTATGCCATATTTTAGTATGGTTTCTGATCTTTTGATTCGTTATAGTTTTGTGCTCAAATATGGATC